>JAIPRM010007025.1:0-17717 GCA_025469315.1 Stegophylla sp. TES_Ste_2020 | reverse complement strand
CTGAATAAGTAATATTACGCAGCGCGTGTACAACAACAACTTATTTAATTATTATTATTATTTATATAATATATTATTTAACGATAATATACCATGTACAGCAATTAGGGTGTACAGGTATATTACAATTACTATTTATACCTATTACATATTATTTAATGATAATATACCATGTACAGCAATTAGAGTGTACAGGTATATTACACCTTATACTAATATTGACATCATAAGAATATAATTTAAATATGTACTTACTCAATGTTGGGTTTGCTTGGAAACGGATGAAAATTATAGAACAGTTCCCTGCACAGTTAATAAGATGCTAAAAACTGTAGCAACGTTCCAATAAAAGTATAAGAAAATCATGTCTGTACTCCGTGTCCCTAATACATACAATTTAACATCAATATCTATACAGTCTACATTGATAGACACAAAATTTTATTATTCTGACATACTACCATTCATAGATGATGATCTTGTCGAGCTGCAGCTGGCCGAGTTACTTTTGGAGTAGTAGGTAGCCAAATACTGTAAATCATGACAAAATTTTGTCATGCTATAAATTACATTATTACATCTTTTACAGTATTTGAGGTTACTGAAAGCAGAAAGAGTGTTGAATATGGTTTATGTATTATGTTGAAAGTTTTAAACTGTTTCAAATAGCCAAAAACGCCTTATCAATGGAATATATTCTAATCACCTTGAAAATCATTTATCTATGAAATAATCTAGAGCTATCATCAGTCAGCTGTAAACAACTCGTAGATAAGTACTATCACTTTTCTTTTTTATAATAATTATTATAGTGACCATTGACCAAGAACTTTAGATCAAAAATTCAAAATATTATATTCAACAGTTAGTGTTTGTGGTAAGTATATAAAAATTTTATTTCAATATTCTGTTAGAAAGGAGCACAAACTCAGATCATATACTACATTAAGTGCTAAAATAATATAATCTTAAGACCAAAAACACATACAAACAAACAACATGCATTAAACTACAACACATAATATCAGTAATTATTAATTTACTCGTTGGAACTAAGTACTCATAACGAATACAATAAAACTTCTCTTTTGTGATACAAAGAGTTTCTCGCGAGAGAAGGATAAAAATAATTGATAATTGAAGTGTCATGAGTCTAGGTATACATATATTATAACAACATATTTTTGTTAGGTTATATTGTGCAATGTTAATTTACACTGTAAAATTATATTTACATATGAATTTATATATTTAAATGCTTTTTTTTGTATAATATTAAACTATTAAATCTAACTGCATGTTTATTAGACTATATGAAATGAAACAATTGAAATATTTACAATTTCAATAATTCACATTTTGCTGTTGCCATCTAATCTTTGCGATACTATATGTATACATTATGCTCATTAGAAAGCTAGGCCGTATCTAGATTTTTTCAGGAGGAGTCCAAAATGAGTTTTATAATTTTAGATAAAACTGAATTCAAATTTTGACGTTTGATTAAATATGTGATAAAAACATGATTAATAATTACTCTTTAAATAAATATAATTAAACATGTAAAATATATACCATGGCCTTTTTGATCCATTAAATTTTTAATATTGTTTAGTTATAAAAGCTTGTAAACAGTTTAATGTCTATTTCATTGGTTTATATTAATATAGGCTACATTCTTGTCATTGCCAATCACTGACCTATAGAAATTTGCATTCTACTAAGTATTAAAACTAAATTCAATATTTGATTATATCAATTTAAAATTTAATTGCCTACTTATTAATGATTACTGTATTTAAAACAATGTAACTTACAGATTATTCGAGGCTATAGTCATTCCATTTACACCATGAAACCAGGAATAGTTGACGAGATGTTTTCAGAAGGGACTAGTGCCATTATGGATATGGATGATGAGGTATATATATTGGAATAAAATTAGTAAAATAATGTAGTGCCTTAATCTATAAATGTTTTCTTTTAGAGTGGAGGCAATGCTGTATTGGAAGTAAATGACAAGAATCTCGAAGCCGACTTCTTTAATGGTAATTAGAAATGAAACATTATTTAAAAAATGTTTTTTACTATTAGGACACTTATATAATTTTGGAAATAATTAAAATGCCGAATTTTAAATTCTGAGCGAAGTGTAGAAGCTAATGTTTTTACAATGATGTTTGCTTTTTTATCCCCTTTATGTGTTCGTATAGAAATACTTGACCATAAGCTTCAGACAGTAATTTTTTGAAACCAGATTTACCACTAGATGGTACTTTAGAGAGGTTATTTTTTTCGAATTTCTCGATTTTCTTTTGAGGAAAGCTACCCAAAATTTAATAAAATAAATACTTGGAAACTATCTTTTTTAATTAAAATGTTATGAAAATTTAACCACAGATAGACAATAGTATGAAAAATATTTTGGTGCAAGAAAATGTTGAAAATATGAACAAAAAAATTGGAAATTTTTTTTTCTAACACTACATTTTTTATGTGTACACATTTTCTGTTTTCGTATAAAAATTCTTGTTCAAAAGTTTTGACCAGCAACTTTTTGAAACCAAATTTGCTTTTAAATGGTACTTTAAAGAGGCTAGTTTCCGAAATTCTCAATTTTTTTCTCAAAATTTGGTAAAAATGTCACACAGTTGCACAACAAGTCAAAAGACGTTTATAGATTGAGCATAGTAAAGCGAAAACATCATGGAGCACAGTGACAATTTCCAAATCGCACATAAAAACTGTTTAATTTGATCTTGAAATGTCATAGTAAAGGGATGGAAACTAGACAAGTAGTATATATATCTACATAGTATGCATCATTCGATGGTCATTTACATTAATATTAAGTGAATGTTGTAAAAGTATACTTTGTTTCTTAATTTACAACAGTGGCCAAATCATTTAGTAGCTGGCGTCTTAACTGGGATATGTTAATAATAGCTCAGCAGTTTGGGCATTATCGTAAGTAGCTGATTATTAACATAAATATTTAAATTGCATCATTGACTATAATATTTATAATATATAAATTTATATATATATAAATTTGCTGTGTTTAGCTCTTTAATCACATAATACAATTTCAACAAGTTTTTCTATACAAAAAAGTATTCACAGAAAAAAATAGCAAACATCATTGTAAAAACACTGGCTTCTTCGTTTTGCACAGAATCTAAAATATTACATTTCCTAGTTTTAATTATTTTACTTAAGTTAAAAGTTTTGGTTGTTTAGTATTCAAATACAGTAATATTTATACAAACAAAAATCTAAATTCTTAACAAAAGGTGCTAATTTTACATTACTTAATGTTGTAAAGTGTGTCTTTTCCGTTGCACTACTTTTTTTTTTTTTTTTAGATTTTGATGATCTCAATGATGATGATGACTATTAAAATGCTAAATCAAAGACCTGTTAATTGGTTATTGAAAAATGACCCATTACTTCAAGATTAATACTAGAAATTCATTGTCGTAAACCATATTTAAGTTTGTAGTAAATTTTATTATTCAGATAATTATTTAATTAAGTTTAGATTTCAATCAAATTAATTACATATTAATAGTTTTTAACATTATGTCATTACACAATATCACCTCTAATATAGAATAATAAAAATCTAATATAAAATACACTATGCATTATCTTTTAATCACCCTTTGATATGTTCAAAATTTAAATTATATATACTTAATTCAATTTTCAAATTAAGTATGCATCACATTAGCATAGGTAACATTAGAAAATCAACTATTTCTATTTTTCAGCATTTCTATTTTTTTGTTACAAATGATTGAACTGTCTATAGAAATATGGTAATTATACTAAAAATGTTTTTATTATTTAAAATTTAAATTATTAATTATTTCTTATTAGTAATATTTTATTTTAATGTAGTATTTTAATTTGTTGTTATGCCAAAATGATGCTTTTCCATTCGATAAATATGTTTTGGCATAATTTGAGGAAATTGTAAGTTTTGTAATTTTTTTTTTTTATTTATTTAAAATATACTATTTCTATATTAATTAGTGCATTTTACATTGGATATTATTTTAACTTTTTCACTCTTCAATAATAATGTATAAGTAATAAAAATGTATACTAATTTTATAAAAAATACATCCACAATAGTAGTTGATATTATTGGGTAGTAATGTATTCCTTAAATTTAGACTATTGATAGTAAATAAAAATATATTAATTATTGTAGTAATTTTAATTAGTTGTTAACGATGTAATTTTTAAAATAAAAACACTGCATTATTTAGAAATACAAATTATGTGTTTTGAAATTTAAGTACTCATTTAAAATAGATGTAAACAATATTTAATTATTGTTTGGTAATGATAATTGATGAAAAACAGTGTGTTGTAATGTAGTCTTATTACATTATTAATGAAACGTTATTTTACAGTGATGTAATTAGAAATTTTCATTGGTGGAGAGATGGAAGGTATCAATTAGTTACTTATTTACTGAGATTTTAAGTGATAAATTATAATTTTTTTAGTAAATATTTTATATGCAAACGTCCTTTGCATTATGATGTTGATATTGATATTGGTATACTTAACAATAAATTGTTCAGGTAGTGTATTCTATAGACATGAAAAAATTTGACAACAAAAAGATAATAATATTTTATTATATCCATATATTGTATAAATATAATGTAATATAATATTAATTTTAAATAAACAATTAAAAAAAAAAAATGCTATATACTTTGCACCATAGGTATTCTTCGATTGCAAAAAAATTATTCAAAGGATTAACTTTCATGAAAATTATGGCACCTTTAAAAAAAAAGCATGGGAAGAATCTTTTGACCAAAAAAAAAAACATTGGATATATTTTTCGGAAGTCATGACGTTTTGATTGAAAAGAAAATGATTATTTTATGTAAAAATGATCAGAATCATATCAATTAACAATTCTAATTTTATAAATTTTTAAAATCTAATTAATAATTATAAATTTTTCAATTTCTAACTAACTGTTATTAAAATAAAAGTTTATGATTTTCTAGGTCTTTTTAAGGTTAATAAGACATATATATATATATATATATATATATGAGTGAATTTATGTTAAATTATTTTCTGTCTGTATTACACATTGTTAATAATGTATTCGAATTTTGAGTTTCTAGTCCTGTTAGTTTTGAAGTAATAGCAAAATTAATATAATCAATTTTACGAAAAATCTCATTTACATCATACTTTGCCATTTTTATTCAATTTTTTGGAATATGTTTTTATCTTTTTTAATAACAACATAGAGAATTTAGAAAATTGCTTCTTAAAAGTACTATGTGGGTATGATTTATGATTTATACAGTTACTATATTGTATGAAAGTTTTAGACAAGAATTTCTATATGAAAAAGTGTTTCCAAAAAAAAGTAAAAATAATAATCATTGTAAATCCAATAGTTTCTTCATTCCACTCAGACTTTAAAATATAATATATAAATGAGCCAGGCCTGTACGCAAGGGAGGGGTTATGGGGGTTCAAACCCCCAAAATCCCCCCCCCATAATTGAAAAAATCGTGTTTTTCATTCTTGGTCTATTATTTATAGAATATTTTATAATCTTATTTGTAATAATCCTTCGTTTTTATTAAGGATGTGGACCACTAATAAAATTGTCTGGCACCAGGTCCTTTAATTTTCTTAATCCTGGTCAGGATTTAATCGTTTCCAAATAAATACAATATCGATGATAGATTAAAAAATTATTTAATGTCGTTATTGACATTGACATTAAATAACGTATTTAGTATGATTTAACACATAAAACACAGTATTGATTGATAACAATATTCACTTCAATGTCTTAAAATTAATTTCACATTTTTTCCTTTTCACACAAATGAAATTAAAACCAAAATTTATACGTTTATTTTAATAAATAATAATTGTTTCTTTTTGAAGTTCACTTCTTCTTTGAAACCTTTTGACACCAATTAAAAGGGCTTAGTGTATTTTCTACAACAAAAAGCATTTTTAGAGCAGAATTTAGAATATTTTTGAATACCTGTTTAAATATTAGAAAAAAAATCTATTTTGAAAATACATTCGTTTGAATTTTCTTTAGTTTGAAAAGAGAGCATTCACACATTCCAACTTTGAAAATTAAAAATCGCAATGCAATTGCCGATTATCAAGTAGGGTTACGCCATAAATACTTAAAAAATAGAAGGGGTACTCCTTACCCCCCCCTCGTGCTCCCCAAATTCAAGCATTAAATTACCTAGGAATGTAAAGTACCCAATGTCCTATTCCGAAAACCAAATTATTAATAATTTATAATAAAAATACAAAGTGAATTTTTAAGCGTGCAGTCGTTTTTTTTTTTTTGGTCACTTACTTACAAAAATCAGGATTTTTTTTGTATTAACCCATGAATATCCCCTGTAGCAGCGATACAATCTTTATTTTTTCAAAATATGCGACAACCCCCTTTTTGATCTGCAAAATTTTATTCAGGTCATTGTGGTATGCTTTTTGATGTACCTAATTAAATCAAAATTTTGAACAAGTAGTTTTCAAAATTATTTTTAAATTTAAGTATTAGCTAAATAATAGTCTGTTAAAAAGTCACCCTGTATACCAAATTTAACGCAGCTGAATCATAACAAACACACATGTAGCTTTGCATTTATAATAATATTTACTATAAAATACTTACTTTTCATGATCATTGATCTTTCCATATAAACGTAGTAAGCGTTTGAATAAGCTATATAAAATATTCATTTTATTTTTACTGTTGTATAATATGATGCAGAAATGTGGAAATACTGTTTACCTGGCCAACATAATATATTGGTAGTAGGTTGTGGCAGAGGAGTATAAAATTGTCTTTTTTTTTTTTTTATAGTTTTACATAAAAATACAAAACATTAAGGTAAAATATAATTAAATATTGGTGATTTTTTTTTAATTGAAAATAAAATATTGTAAACAAGGAAATAATTTTAAATTGTAAACAATTTTAATACACTTTGTTATTATACTACCAGGACGAAGAAATGATCTATCGTTTCTTTTAACATTTTCAACACGCCCACCAAGAGTATCTGACCCAAAGAGGGAAGAATACCCGTAATGCAAAGTATGTTCCCGGCTTTCTAGGCTATACTTTACTTTTTTATTTTAAAATTTTCATTTTTTCCCCTTTTTAAATATTAAATTCAGGACCATAGTTTTCGCTATGTCCAAATTTAAGTTCAAGATTGCATATATAGATCAGATTTACCGAAAGATCATAAAGAAAAACAGTTTATAGTACAAATTATTATTATATGTTTAGGATAACTTACTATCAGGTTTAAAATCTGTTGATGCTATATTATGTAATTGAATTTATATATAAAAAAAATAATAATAAACATAATTTTAAAATCTTAAAACAATATATTATTGACATAACACCCCATGACAGCTACTTCACTGTATACAGACCTTTAGGGATGAAGATGAACCCTTTAGTCTATATCAGTCGTTCCCAACCCTTAGTATTCAACGCCCTCTTTTATAGATTTTTGAAAATCTCTCGCCCCCCTTCCCTAGGAATAAAAAAAAATGTATCACTTTTGTTGTATACTTTACACGTGTTGGGAATGAAAACTTTTGATTGATGATAGTAAAATTATAAAAAATATCAAAAAAACAGTAAGCAATATAATGGATGAATAATAAATAATAAAACTATATTGTAATAAATAAGTGTGAAATAATAATAATAAGTTATGTTTGATGGCTAAGCACTAATTGTAACCGTCTCTAACCGTCATTGATACCTAAAATGTAATGGCAGTTATTAATTTTTATTTTTTTCTATACATTAATTGAAATTTTTACTTTGTGAACACTGTTTGCACCTCCCCAACAATGTGTGCACGCCTCCCAAGGGGGGCCCCCCTGGTTGAGAAACACTGGTCTATATGATATAAGTAAGACATATTTTTTGAGAAAATTGGTTATGAAAATATACAATATATCAATTTATGCAAATATATTTTATGTATTGATTTTAAAATACATTTTCATTGGACGTTGGATAAAAAACTCGTAAAAATATGAGAGTATTGTTTTTATACATCATAATATTTATAAAAATAAAATTGTAATGATCGTATTGAAACATTTTTGTGTACTTAAGTACTTACTCTTTTTGAAAAATGCTGTTTTAAAGGCAAAGCTTATTAATCCAATTATATCTGAATAAAGAAAAAGAAAAAGAAAAAAAAAATGAATTTCAATATAAATCGATAGATTTGTTAGGTTAGGTCGTTTCGTTTCATTATAACGATTCTGTTACAAACAGGATTATTAATTGTCAGTTAATGACATAATAATCCATATTATGTAGATTTAATATTGTTATTCGTGTGAAAATGATCCGTCAACATCGTCGTGATTCGACGGATTTAAAGGTTTTTTTGAATAAAAACTGACTCAACTTATTTTTGACAAAAATGGAATTAAAAAAAAAAAAGACTGTACACAATTTTTAACGCTTTAAACAATAAACTAGAAAATCTTATGAAATAATGACGCGAAAACAAATCTATCACTTTATTTTTTTTGTACAAACAATCAACTTACTGAACCGCATAATATTATAGATAGAAACTTTTTTAAAAAATGATTAATAGAAGAATACGCGGAGTCTCTTGCGAAAATAATTTCTACCGGATTTAGAATTTAAAAAAATATTTTTATTTTACGCGAAAACGACCAGTTTCATAAAAAATCCAAACTTTAAACATTGATAAAAAATTAATTTGACCGAAGATTTTTGAGAATTTTGGGGCTATTATAGAATATATAGGTTATAGTATTATATATATATATATATATATAGAATATATAGTATTATAATATATATAGGTATTAAGATAGGGTGACCATACGTCCTGTTTTAAACAGGATTGTCCTTTATTTCGGCTCTGTGTCCTGTTGTCCTGACAAACTTCTTTCAGGACGCTTTTTGTCCCATAATTTCAAGTCTGTCCCATATTAATCCTGTTTTTTGACTTACTGCTGATTTAAAATATTGTAAGAATCTAGAAATCTTTTGAATACCATTAGATCAATTATAATCGTAAAATGAATTAATAAGTTTTTTTTAGAAAGTAAAGTATACAAATATGCATGAATAAAGGATTTGAAGAAATTTAAAAAAATATCAATTTAGTTTCATTATGTTATTTTATGTTTTTCAAAATAACGTTTTTACGTGTTTAAATTTAATCTATAATAAGTAGTTTAAAAATTATACTTTTGTCACGATTCAAAAACATAAATATATATGTAATAAATACTTATTTTCTTAAATATGGTCACCCTATATTAAGAAGTACCTATGTTGCGTAAAATGTTCAGCTCATAATATCGAGAATTTCAAATTTGATTTGTATAAAACTTACAAAAACCAGATACCTATTTCAAAAATGATATATTTATCCCAAAAGTGGTCAAATTTTTTGTTGGACATTTTTTCAATATGTACGACACTATTGTTATGGATGAAAATTTCAACTTGCTTTTGGTAGTTTTTCTTTGTTTTCGAAAAAAAAACTGTCTGAGAATTTCGGAGAAATGTAATTTTTCAAAGTACTGTTTCGACGAAATTCTAAATCGGAAACAGATGCTATACAATAGTACTGATCCGATCACTTCTTCGAATAGGTAGAAAAAGTGTTTTTATAATAATAATAATAAAAAAAAAATTAATGTCGTTGTAAAACTAGCGACTTTATCGTTCAGTATCTAAAACAACAAACACTGAATAGTTTAAAATATGTAAATAATCAATAAACTCGCATACCCTTGAATCCGTTTTTTGATAGATCTTCTGTTCAAAATAAAAACAAAATTTTTTTTTGAAATAAATACATAGAATAATATGATTGATACGTAGTATTCACTAGTTACATCATAATTATTAAACGGCGGCAATTTTTTGATTTAGGTAACTCATTTTGGTGTAGTTACAATATTATATATTTTAGATTCTGATTTCTAAGTAGAGCGAAGCTAGCTAGTGTTTTTGCAATTATTTTTTTCTGTATACACATTTTGTGTAAAATTATTTGTCCAAAAGTTTTGACGAGCAACTTTCTTTTGAATTAGAATTCGGCACAATAATATGGTACTTTAGCGATGTCATTTTTTAATTTCTCAATCAATTTTCCAAAATTCGGCTTAAAAACTATCTGAAATTTGACGATAATGCCATAAAAAATTAATTTTTTTCAATCCAAAGATTACGAAAATTGTACTACAGATAGATAGTAATATGATATAAATACGAGTACGTTTAAAAGCTTAAAGTGTATACGCTTATCTTTAAAATTTCTTTCTACAAACTATAAAAACTTGTTTATTTCAAAATTATGTTCCTTTAAAATATTACATTCTTCTAATACACTTCACACTCGTTAACTTATTAATATATTTTTCTATAATTTTGTATTCAAACAAAACGCCAAAGCTTACTTTTACATTCATTAAATTCTGAAAAATATTGCAATCCAATTTACATTTCGTGTAGAATGCTTAATCCTAAAGGAAATCCATAAGGATATTGCATGATATTGTTATAATTTTTAAAGAAGGTTAGTGTATAGGTGGGATCCCACGGCGCGTGGCGCGGCGCGAGGCGCGTGGTGTGGTATAGCGCGGTACTATAAACGCGCCGTGAGATTGGTGGGGCGCGGCGCGGCATGGCATTGCATGGCGCGGCGCGACCGTTCCCGATGATTGTCGGTCTCTGTGACACGCGTCAAAGGTAATGTTGCGCGGCTTGTCATATGATCAACGGTAATCCCACGGCCCGTGTGTATTGAACGCGCCAAAATACAAATTTGTATTTAATTTTTTTTTTACGAGTATTTTTAATACAAGTTTTCGTATTTTGTGTTTTTACTTTATTTAAAATGGATTGGTCAAATGATCTTGTAATTGAATTTTTGGAGCTTTTGTAATATTCATTAACCCAATATCGTCTTCTTTTTCTTGTCAGCTTTTTACCATTATTTTTTAAAAGTTCACCACTTGCCATAACATAATATGCTGCAGCACAAATAGCAATTTTTGAAGGGTTCGTTTCCATGTTTAAATAATTATTATTAAAAAATGCACTAGTAAACGTCTACACTTCATGCACTACAGAAGTAAAATGATCGAAAACAAAAATTCCACGCCGCGCCATTCGATAATTTACGCGCCACGCCACGCCGTGCCGCGCGACAATTTTCCGCGCCGTGGGATCGTGTAGGACGCGCTTAGACAGGCGCGCGTGGTACAAGACGAATCACACGCCTCGCTCCGCGCCACGCGCCGTGGGATCCCACCTTATGGTGTTTATCACTAATTACGTTTTGGTGAAACGTTAAAAGACTTTAGTTTAGCAGTAGACGTTTTCGATTGGTAACAGAATAATCCTTATCACCCATTTAAAATTATTCGTATTAAACACTGTCAATGTAAAACATAAACGTTTACAAATTTTATTGAAATTTTTTTCAGTGTGCATTCCAGTATATTGTTGACAAGTGTTGTATGCGAAGTGAGAGTAGCAACGAAGCTCCGAAGCGACGCTCAATGTCATTCAAAATCAAAAATTGTGGTCTGACTCTAAAAGTGTAATTAATAAATCTCACCACTAATGTTCTCGTTCTCCTTCGTCTGGGTTTTGAATTTCGCTATATAACAATTATTACTTTATAATAATGATTATTATTTCTAAATTTTCAACAAGTCCTTCTCTTATAATTTAGACGTTTAATTTATTCAATTCTTATAAACCATTCGCAGGACAGCGTACAGAACCACTTTATGGGCAGTGGACTGTGATGGTCCAAACAGACTACAGAGAGAATGAATTAACACAGAATGGAAACTGATCAAAAATTGACATTGTTCCTGTTAGAAAACTGATAAAACCGTCATCACAATATATTGAATGCAAGCACCAGAGCAATTCGAAAAAAAAATCTTTTAATTTCATTATGTAATTTTACGCGATTATCAAAATAATAAAATTATATAATTAATAATAAAAATTATCAAAAGAATTGTCAAACGCAACATATAAAACTGAAAAAACTTATTACATTGATTTTTTGGTCAAACTGGTGCTTGCATATTATTTTTAGTAAATATTAACTTTCTTGCTCCATTATTTTGGAAATTATGTTAAAAATAAAATCGAATTTATAAAAATTCGGGTTATGCTTTTTTTTTACCATTTTTTCTCAATTTTAGTAAAATCTTAATTTTATGAACATAACATATATTATATAACAACATAAATAGACAACAGTATAAGAAACATTTTGGCGCTAGAAAATTTTGAAAATGTCAAAAAAAAATTTCGGAAATTTTTTACCTACACTCTTTTTTTTCTCATTATTTTTTCCTTTTCTTTATTTATTAAGTAAAAAAAGTAAAGTAAAGTAAGGTAAGCTAAAGTAAATTAAAGTAAAGCAAGTGGACACACTTTGCACCACGATTATTTTTCGCTCTTCGGGTCAGATACTCTCGGTGGGTGTGTTGAAAATGACGACTATTGTTGTTCTTTATATTATTATTAACTTGTTTCGTTCAGAATCGTCTAATTGAAGAAATGATTTATCGTTTCTTTAAAATTATATATATATATACATATATATATATATATATATATATATACCCACCCCACCAAGAGTATCTGCCCCGAGGAGCAAACGATACTGAAATTATAACTTATCTTCGACCTATGCCCACGTGGATTTGCACCTAAAAATTTCAATTACAAGAAAAAAAAATGTTTTGGACAAGTATTTCCCACACGAAAAAGTGGTGGCAGAAAAAAAATAATATTAAAAAGCAAACATCATTGTAAGATCACCCAGTTTCTTCGCTCCTCTAAGAATCCCAAAGAAGATGTAAATTTACTTTTGGAAGGAATATATAGAGTTTTGGTAATATTATATTATTATCATCATTGTTTTACAACAATAAAATTCTAATTGCGCAGGCTTATTTTATTCCTCTGAAATTTAGCTCTAGATCCTACTGTGTACTTGGAACACAGAATAAAATATATTATACTTTCGCATAATATACATTATCGATAATTAATAAAATAACAATTTATATTGTATTAATATTTTTACGAACGCTGTTTTTCGTCTCTGCAAAACGTTGTCGGACCATCGATCTTACCTGAAATATTTATGAAATTCGGTTTATAATAAAAGTGAATATTGTTCTCATATACCTTTTATTTGTGTTCGTGTATAATATATTCATTCATTGATGAAAAAAAAAATAATACATTTCATCAATTTATGCAATTACATTTTGTGTAAATCGTTGTTATTATTTTTGTCCTATTTAAAATTATATAAATGAAAAATTGATCCTGTGAAAATATAATTTAACCCATTTTTTTTTTACATTTTCCACAATTATAAAAACACATATACCCATCATTTAGCCGACAATGTCTGTCGACGCAGAAAAACAAAGTTCTTAAACATTCTCTAAAGTGTTGTAAATATTAAAAAAAAATAACTGCCAAAATATTATTTACTTTTTTATTATTTTAAAATGTTTTAAAATGAATGAAATAGAATCAGTATAATAACCTTTTATAACCACTGTATTTTCCTCTATAATTTATAATTAAAATTTTTTTTTTGTAAGTATTTTAGTTTTTGAAATAATAAAAAAACTGATAATCAACCCCACTTTGGGCCATAATTACACCCCTTTGCGGCACGGGAAGATGAGTTGGGTTATCGAGTCCAAATTTTCACATAATTTTTTTTTTTCTTATCGTTTTTAGAAAAAGAAGAGGTACTCATTTTGAATTTTTTAAGTAAGTTTTTTTGGACCACCCTAAATTATATGTTATAATGCAAGTGCTCTTTGGACGTAAAATCTGTTTATTACAATGACATCTACAAATCTAATCATCAAAATCACAATGCTATTATTTTGATACTCTCGTTGTTTTGGATTTTTGTATATTTCATTCATATTTTCCTCGATAGCTAATAACAGTTGGAGTATAAATGGCAAAAGTGATTTATTTTACAATGGATATGTAGGTACAAAACAGTTATACAAAACATTAAAGGGGGCGGGGGGGGATGAGTTTGTTCATAATTTTCATTTTTTTTTTTTTTTCTGTTTTTATTTATTGTACTAATAAAAAACTAAAATATCATCCAACGTTTAATTATTAATAATTACTATACATTATACTTGTAACTGATTAATTTCCCATAATATTTTTATTTTTACATTTTTGCATTAATTACATTATGACTAATTAAAATACTGATCAAACTCTATGTAATATAAAGCAAGCTTTATAAGTGTATTCGATAAAGTAAATATTTGAAGATAAATATTTTTTAATTAATTGTGAAATCACATACTTTTGTCGATATGATCATAAAGATATTTAAAATATCGATATGCAAAAGCTATAAAGAGTAATTATTAGACATATTATATTAAGTCAGATAAATTTATCATAATATATTATTCAGAGTGTCTAACGTTATGTATCCTAATTAAGCACTAATTAGATACGTATTTTGTTATTAATATACAGCAAAGCACAGTACTATCTTAGTGTTTTGATTTAATATTAACTAATATTGTAAGTATTTTTTTTATTTTAGAGACTATAAACGAAGCGAAAAATATTACACCAAATAAGTGTATCACTTCGTTCAGAATCTAAAAAAAATATCAAACTTAATAATTATCAATTTCAATTATAAACAATTTACATTTTTTATGTAGTGAATATTTATCTGAAAAAAATATTCATAAATTATTACCATTATAATTATTATTATTATGCATTATTATAATCGTATTACTCCGTGATTTTACTCACTGAAATTGTAATATCCAAACTGTGCACATTTTTGAGGTTTCAGAGTTTCTCTCAGTTGTTCTAAAATTGTAATAAGTACGACTCGTGAATCTTTTTAATTGTGATTGAAGTGGTTTCACGCAATGAAGGCTATTTTTTCTGTTTAATTAAACACTTTTGCTACTCAAAAAAAAAAAAACGCTCAGATCTGTTCGACTAAGACGGTAGGTATGTTACCGGCGTAACCGGAATTCTTTACCTCCCCCCCCCTTATAATTGTAAATCCAGGCTAAACCTTGTACACGTGGTACAATTATTTAACCAAGCTTCTTTTTGAAATTCTTAACAGTTTTTCCAAAAACGAGAAATAACTATGTCATATGGCATCTTAATGGGTAATATTCGCACCTTGGGTGCGTAATACTCTTGGCGGATGTGTTGAATTTAAAAAAAAAAACGATAAATCATTTCTTTAATAAAATAATTCCGAGCAGAGCTCCAGTTAATATACGACAAAAGTAATAATTTTCAATGTATTAAATAACTATTGTTATTTGATAACATACGTATATTATCCATGTGCAATTCATTATATTCGTGTAAATGACAAATTTGTATAGTATTAGTAAGTTACGTAATGAAAAATACTAGTGTCGCCAATTGGTCGAACTTAACTTAACTAGAATAATAAAACTATTTTTTGTCTAATAACTGTACTATCTTAAACATTATACTATACTGATATACATTATACAAGTATTGAACTTAAAAAGTGTTGAACTAAAAATTAGTTTTTTTTACATTCAATATTTACGAAAAACGAAAATTAATTTTTCATATATTCCCTTACGTCTAACGCAGTGGTTCCCAAACTTTTTTTACTCAATGCCTCTTTGACTCCCAAAAATCTCACACCTCCCCCTCACATCAATTTTTGATAAACTTATTATTACCCCTTATTTTTTTTTCCTTATCATGGTCATAAATTACTTAATAGAATTTCAAGAAACAGATAAATCTTGTTTAATTTTTTTTTATAAAAAAGAAACATATTTAAAACAATTTATTAAATAATGTATACTTATAAATTAAAATACCTACTAAATATAATATTATTATACTGACTTCGGTTGTATAAAATAATTGTACTAAAAATACTTATGTGACTAATGAATGCCTTGGGGTTGAAGTTTTCTACTAATAAAATTATTCCTCTTGGCTTAATGGATCATAAATCTCTCTTTTTTACGTAGTTCTAATCTAAAAAAAAAAAAAATACATATCTAAAATGTAATCCTGTATAATATTACATTTAGCGTTATCGTTAGTAAAAACTGATGAATTTTTTTTTTTAGCAGTTATAAATCTAGAATGGAATATACTTTACATCACCCCCTTTAGCGCCTCGTTCAGTAAAACTCCCCCCTCAATATTGAAAACGCCCACAAGGGGGTGGTAGCGCCCACGTTGGGAACCACTGGTTTAATCGATTTTAATATCGATTAATCGAAATAATCGAATTAGGTTTCGGCGTACTTACTCTTAATATGTACAGTATCAATAATAAAAAATATGGCCAGTTGATTTTTAATTCTAAAAGCATTCAATTTTAAACACTGACATTATTTATTATTCTTTATAATTAACTGAAGCTCCGCTCAGAATCGTTTTTTTTTTTTTTTTTAATTCATCACGTTCATTAAGAGTATCCGAACCGAGGAGCGAAGAATATATACTCATTATGTGAAGTTTACACGGATTTTTTTCGAATATAAAACAGTTGGACATTTTATTGATATACTAAATTATTATAATTATTTTTTTATAGCTGAGCACTTACTGTTGAAACGAATGTCTAGTTCATCTGCGCAGCGAAATAATTGATTATTTTTAACGATTCGGTAAAATAACGCGTTGAAAATTAATAATATATAATAATATCAAAGCTTGTCGTTTTTCTTGAAGTTATTGAAGAAAAGTACACATAATACATTACACTCAATAACAATTGTAAGTGCAAAAAAAAACTTACACAAAAACTATTGTAAGTAAATAAGTGTGTAAATAGTAAATAATTTTTTAAATAAGTGAATTTGTTTTGACTGACAGCATAAAACCAACAGTTTTAATTAAATTATATTAATTTATTAATTTATTCAAGAGCAATGCAACGTTCAACGAACCAAAGAATTTAATCCCATAACTATAACAGCTTCAATCCGTAATTATTATTAAAATTATTTGCTTAAAACGTTTTTTTTTTAAATTTAATAGGCAATATTGAATATTACAACCGAAAATGTCAAAAATACAAGTACCCATAGTACTACTTACACTCCAAAAATGTATAACGACGATTTGTTAGAGGCCAAAGGACGCGTTTCATTTTTAGCAAACTAATAATAAATAGATTCAGGAGCGAAAAATTCGTATTAATTATAATAAGATAATTCTTTGATATAATAATATGTTTAAAGATGGTTAGAAAATGCATTTCGACGTTTCTACTACGTCCAGTCAAAAATGTGTTTCAGTAGCGCGTGAATCCAAAAACCTAATTTTTATATTGCATTTTTTGTATTATTAGATTACACATATTAGATATTTTTAGTCATTTATTGGTCATTTTTTAATATTTTTTTATCATTTTTATTCGTTTCCCATTTGTTGAAAGAAAAAAAAGTGAATTAAAAAAGCCGGACATACTTCGCACGATGGGTGTACTTCGCACGACGGGTGGTATTCTCTTGACGGGCGTATTAAATTTTAAAGAAACGATAAATCATTTCTTCAGTAAAACGATTCTGAACAA
>JAIPRM010007024.1:0-17718 GCA_025469315.1 Stegophylla sp. TES_Ste_2020 | reverse complement strand
TTCACAGACACTTTCAGACAAAATTACTGTCATTTTGCTCCTTTAAATAGAATGCTTACCTCAGGTAATAAATTAAAACAGTTTGATTTCTTCAATGATACTTCAACCAAGTTGAAGTCTTTAGTTTAAAGTCTTTAGTTTTAAATTTAGTTTAAAAGTTCAGAACCTTTACCCTTTTAAACATTTGTTCATAACTTTATTAGTTATTAATAATTGATCATGTGTTTTTATGTCATACTAAATATTAATTATTATTATTTTTCTTTTTTCTCTGTACTGAGCCTATCTTGGGCGTTAACTGTTAATAAATAAATAAATAAATAAAATAACCACAAATTAATTTCTTGTTTAACGCATGTAATTCTAAGATTCCCATTGGAGTGGTATATGAGTTTTTTTATGTGTAATGAATATTAGCATTGAATTACAATAATATGGTCCTAAATAATCGAAGAATTTTTTACCAAAAGATTTTTTACAATAAGTGACTTTTACATCAAAAGCTCTCATTTCCCTTTTTTTTCTTATATTTTTGACAACAAAATAATATTTATAATTTTTTACTATATATATAATCGATACCATTTTCTATACAAAGTCGACTGGTAATACATTCAACAGCTTAAAATTTTCACCAGTTGAACCTACTATATTATTTTTACCTAAACAGATTCTAACAATTTTTCTTTGAAATAATTTTAGTGGTCTGACCGCATTTTCATTTAAATCCCCCTAGACCAGCAATCCATATTGAAATATTGCCTGGATTAAAAATAAACTTTCACAGGTAGAAAAGTCCTTAGTTTAAAAAAGCTAAATAAATGATACTGTACGCATACGCATTATAATATTCTTGACATGCAAATGCCATCTCATATTATTATCAAAGATGATTAAGCCCAGATATCTTATATTAGAAACCCTGTATATTTTATGACACATACTGTCATTACAGTTATCTTCACTCTCACAAAAACAGAGTTTTAAATCATCATGAGTATTCTCTTCTTTGTTGATTGAAAAGTAAATAAAATTAGTTTTTTATAATTTATTGAGAATTTCCTATGATTTAGATAATTAATGACTTTTTTGAATTCTTTAATTGCTTTTAAACGAACATCTTCCCACGTTATACCGGAAAACAAAAGACATGTATCATCAGCATATGTTATGATTTGTCCATCAATTTTTAAATCACATACTGAATTAATGTATAGCATGAACAATAATGGTCTCAAGACACTGCCTTGGGGTACTCCACAGTTTATACTCATTCCTTCACCTGAGGAAATATTAATTTGCACAATTTGTTTCCTGTTTTTGAAATAACTTTTAAACCATTTTAAACTGATATTCTTTAAACCAAAACTTGGTAAAATGTTACAAAGCTCAATATGACTGACCGTATCTTAGCTTTAGCTAGATCTAAAAGTATAGCCATAGATTTATTATTGTTGTCAAGCGCATCATATATGAATTTACTAGCATTGTACAATGCATTCTCCGTACCCAACCCAGGTCCAAAACCAAACTGATTTTTAGATAGTAAATTATTCTTTTCCAAAAACTGTACTAATCTAAACTTAATTATTTTCTCTAATATTTTATCGAAATTGCTTAACATTGATATTGGTCTATAGTTATTAATAGTTCACTAACATTTGTAGCAATAGCCCTTAGTGTTTTCACAGATATTCCATCAAAACCTGCTGCAGTGTCATCTTTCAAATTATTTATAATTTTTGTAATTTCATGTATGTTAATTTTTTCTTTAAAAAGCTTGTCAAATGAGGTATTTGTGCTAGGTTCATCATAAATTAAAAATTAAATTTGATTTTTTTATTCTACTTGCAAGGTTACTACCAATATTAGTAAAAAATGCGTTAAACAGATTTCAAACTCTCACCAGATTTTCTGAAGGAATTATATGTTCATTATTATGGATTATTGATAATTGTATCACCTTTTATATTACTAGACAATGTGAATTCTTTTATTAATTTCCACGTTAACTTCGAACTATATAAAACATCACTGAATTTTCTTTTATAATAATTATTTTTGGTAGTTTTTGAAACTCCAGTGAAAATGTTTTTGTATTTTATATAATATGAACGCAAATCATCATTGTATGGGTGTTTTTTTACCTTTAAAGATAACACATTTTAAATATAACAATACATTAATATTGGATAACACAAAATATTGCAATAGGTACAATGTACAAGAAATTAAAAAAACATATTTTGATATGGCTAACAGAGGGGGAGGCCGACCCCTCCCCCCTAAATCTGCACCTGTAGCTCATTGCAAAAAAAGTCTTTTAGTATATAAATATTGAAAACTTATAATTTATTTTTTATTTTTTGTCAACTTTATACAAAGTACATACTTATACATTTTTTTAACAAAATATTTGAATTATGTATGATATGTAATCTTACTTGACCATTTAGTTTCTATTATAATAAAAAATACATTTTCAAAATGTTGAAACTCTTAATTGATTTAAAATGGTAGCTCAGCACAATGTATTTCTCTGTATGAAAAAATTATGTTTTGAAGAGTTTATTGAAATTTTAAGTGTTACAAATAATCAAACTCATAACTGCTATAATAAATGTTATATTTTATGTAATGTAATGATTTATTTGATTAAGATTTTTATTATGTGACTTGTACTAAAATATTACCTATAATTTGGTCATGTGTGGAATGCCATATTAAGATTTATTTTAGCTTTTTTTTAAACTATAACACAAAATTGTTTAAATATGTTAAATAAATTGATTAAAAAAAATTTATGTTATGTTATGTTTATCTTTAAAAAAAAAAAATAAAATAATTTAGCTAAATCTCTAAGTAGAGAATTTTTTATAGTATTTTTAGATCTTCGAGGATAGTTCAGTCACCTGATATTATTTATTATTATTATTATTATTTAATAAAAGTAATCAGTTGTTGTTTTGTTTGATATTTTCTACACTAGAGATAATTTTAAATTTATTTAACATTTTAATAAAAAAAAAATAAAGGATAAGTAAAGACTAGTAAAGACTATAAAGTATAGACTAAAAAGCCGGACATACTTTGCACAGTGGTTATTCTTCGCTCTTCGGGTCAGATATTCTTGGTGGGCATGTAGAATTTTAAAGAAATGTTAAATTATTTCTTCAATAAAACTATTTTGAATGAAGGAAGTTAATAATAAAAAGAACAAATTTTCATTTTCAATCCACCTCCTACCTTCAGTTAGGTTATGAGAATATACTGTGAAGTATATCTGGATTTCTGCTCTATACTTTACTTAATTTTAAATTCTCAATAAGTTTTTCAAAATTTGGGAAAACTTACCGAAATTTGACAAAGAAGACTCAGAAACAATCTTTTTTTAATTCAAACTTTATGAAAGTTTAAATATAAAAAGAAAATAATATGAGAAATGTTTTGGAGCAAGAAAATTTTGAAAATGTGTTAAAAGAAAAATTTAGAAATTTTTTTTTTACTTTTTTCAGTTAATAGTAAAATATAGAACTCGCCGAGTGAAAAATGAATTAGACGGAGTAACTAATAAGTCATTAGATGTACGATTAAAAATATAAATAATTGGTTGGCTGTATTTTCAACATTTTACCTTTGGTATTGCATGTTGTTGATCAACAGTGGGTGAGAGATATGTATCATAGAGTATACAACAGAGATTCTCAAACTTTGGGTCCCAATAAATTTTAGATTCTTAGTGTACGAGTGGAGTGAAGAAACTAGTTTTTTACAATGATGTTTATTTAAAATTTTTTTTTTTGCTAACACACTATTTTTATAAAAACATTTTTTTAAAAGTTTTAACCAGCAACTTTTTTGAATCTAAATTTTCTTTTTGTTGTTATTTCAAAGTGGGAAATTATTCAAAATTCTCAACAGTTTTTCTAAAATTGAGAAGAATTTCTTAAAATTTGACAAAAATGCTTTTATGGAACCAAGTACTTTTTTTGTACTACACTAATATTGATAATGGGTGAAAAATGCAAGTTTATTGTCCTACTAGTTTTAAAGTCATTGCTATATTACTAAAAAGATTGATGTCCATGAAATCCTTTTCGGCATATTTTTTCGTTTTTATAAAATAAATTGAGAATTCTAAAAAATTACCTCTTTAAAACATAAGGATAAGATTTTTGTTCTATGCTTCACAATATTTTATGAATCTTCCTTAGTCAATAAATGAGTCCTTTGTAAATAATAGTTAACAATAATGATATCAAGAAATTTCGTCTAAAATTTTATAAAATGGAATGTTTTGTGACATTTTAGATGCTATATCATATTTTCTGATACATTTATTTAAAGGTAAATGTCTCATACTCCCATTTCATTTTCACAACCTATACGGTTGCCATTATCTAGTGATTTTTGATTCAATAACATTAATTCTAGCTTGTCAGTATCCATTTATTTTGTTAGAATACTGTGTTTTTAAGTGTCGTTGGCCCGTACTTACAGTATTATAGAAACCACTTCTGCAGCATTTGTAATAATTATTATAAATTTGATTTCCTATTTCAAATGACCCATTGTTTTTGACAAAATATGATTTAGTGTATAGTTCAATTTCACGTTTCCAATTATTAAAATCATCAGTGCCATCAAATTCAAAACTATGTATTTTTATATTTTTTTGTTGGGGCTGTTTCATCCACCTTTTAAATAGTGTACCTATCTATTTATTTATTTATTAAATTTCAACGCCGCAAGGGCATATAAGAACAGTTTATATGGAAATATAGTAATAATTACAGTAACAAAGATAAATTTAAATTTATACATGCAACTAATATAGATAATACAATATTGTACAACATTGACAAAACTTATTTGAAAATATTATTACTAAAATAAGATAAAGAATCAAAAAATATATCAGCATTATGCATATTATTTATAAAACGAAAAGTACAATCATTGGGGGGATGCGAAACCATAGTTAGTATTATGAAAATTATTTTTGAACGTTAAGCGTTGTCTTGTGTTATGTGATGGCACAACGATGGGGAGTAGCGATAGAATATCAGGGGAATCAATTAAACAATTGAGTAATTTAAATATAAACGATACATTATTAACATGGCGCCTGACAGTTAAAATTTTTAACTTAGTACCACGTCAAGTCAAGGTGATCATATTTAAAAGAAACAATACATAATTTGTGCAATAAATGATTCTGAGCGAAGGTTCAGTTAATAATATAAAGAATAATTAATTTACGTGTGTTTAAATTTAAAGCTTTTATTACTAAAAACTAACATTAATTAATAACAATAATTTATAAGTTATAACTAAAGCCTTACTCAAAATTGTTTGTTGAAGAAAATAAGTATTGTCTCTTTTAAATACGATTACCTTCACTTGACTATTTTTTATCCAATAAATTAAGGGAAAGGAAAAAAAAAATTGGTGAGAAAATAGTGTTTCTTTTCTTTTAAAACTCAAGTAAGAGAAAAAGAGAAAAATAGTGGCTTGGTATCACTATCTTTATAGGACCCTAACTATGCAGGATGTGAGTAAAACGAGATCAGTCCGAGTTTTTCTTCTTGTTGTCGTGTTTAAATCAATACCGATCATTATTGTGATTATTTATAAAAGAATACCCAATATCTTTAAAACATGTACTGTAAATGTCTTGTATATACTGAAATTTTTTCCAAATTTTGGAAAAACTGTTAAAAATTTAAAAAAAAAATTCAAGTACCAACTATACTAAAATTATTCTATAAATTCCAATAAAACATAAATTTATTAATATAAATTACATTTTTTTACTGTATGATAATAGTGTGAAGCACATAGTATATATTATATTAAAACATATTTAACAGCTAATTTAATACATAAAACGTCCACAGAAATAAGTATTTATGAATTTGACAATCTATTAATAAGATTATTTAAACAAAAAAATTATTTTATAGATTATATGTAAATTATATTTTAGATAAATAGAAAGAAAATTATATGCTTATTGTAACAAAAAATATTGAATACAACTAAATTAATTTAATCAACAATTACAGATTCTGGTGAATTAAATGGGCCAACACGGTTGTGAACGTCTACAGCTCTCACTATATAATAACACTTAATATTTCGCGTACCCTATAAAAATGCATAATAAATACAAGTTCCATAAATTACTTAAGTTAAAAAAATTTAAATACCTTTTTAAGATTGCACTTAATGGGTAAAGGAATAAATTTAACATCGCCTACTTTCTGCCAAGTATCAACACTTGTAGGAATTTTAGAATACAGCTCATTATAACAATATATTTCAAAGCTTTTTATTTTTGCAAAACCACTAGTTTCCATATCCAATATAAGTTCTATGTCTGAAAAATATCAATAAAAATGGAGAGAACCTTTAATTATTCAATAAAATTATAATGAAAATAACCTTCGGATGTTTGACTATTTAAAATCTTCAATTTTGGAGCTGGCGGTAAAGGTTTCCACGATGGTAGTGACTTTTGATTTGGAGTACTCGGTAATGGAGCTATGTTGTGCTGGACTGGAACCTATTAATTAAAAAACATTGATACTCTAAATAAAAAAAAAAAAAAAAAGATGTAATAAGCATTATTTTTCCCATACATTAATATTTGATTTCTTATTTGGTTCTGGTGATACCAAATTGACCAATTTCGTTGGAGGATTATATAATATATTTGGAGTTTGAGTACCTTGATTAATCTCTAAAACAAATGAGAATGTTAAAAATAATAACATGATTTACCTAATAATTTCCATCTAAATATACTTTGTGTTCCTTGTGACCATAAAAAAATAATTACAAAATTGGGAAGTATATCTATTATTTTTATCAATTACCTACTATTCTACTGGCTATTCTATATTAAAAGATTTTACTCGATAAATATTTATTAATAGTTGACAATATGGAAAAAAGCATTGGACCCAAAGTCTATTCGACTTCAGAATGTTGATAATCTTAACAGTTTAATAAATAAATAAATAATAATAACCTCGTGAAGTACTATCATCTGAAATCTTTAGTGTAGGTGCTGGAATTTGTAGTTTCTTCGGTATACATTGTCCAAATGAAAGTGGACCCTATTAGTTTAAATGTATTGAATTAATTCTTTTAAAACAAATACATTTAACAAACTAAATATATATTGCATATTACATCAGCATAATTTAACAATTAATTTACCTTGTTTTTAAATATTTTTGTTTGAATTTTCTTATGGCACAAAATTTTTTGTGGTTTAGCATTAATATTTGTTTTTAAATCTTCATTATGCCGATCTATTGCAGCATTGAGATGGCTAAGATGTAACTTAATTGAATCATATTTTTCTTGTAAAACAATGTTTTTCCTTTGAATAAAATTATCAGTACAACTTTTTAATTGTTCATGAAATTCTTTATGCATGAACCGGCTTATATTTTTTTCAACCTGCTTCTCAAATTCCTAAATAACAGAAATCAAAATTACTATAATTAAATATTCAATATATCATATACGTTAAAGTCAAGTTAACAATGCAATCAAAATTAAACAGTTAAAAAAAAATCAAGTAAAAATGTTCTTACTTCAAATGTCACACCGTTCTCGAGAATTTTCTCTAGTTCAGAACTATATATTTTGCCACTATTATATATACCTTGAATTAATTCTCCCTTACTTTCATCATCTAGTAGTTTAAATATAGGAAACTTAGTTTTCGACTTTGACATGCCTTTACCAGTAACAGTGATAGGTAATTCATTTCTTTCAATATTATTATTTCCAATTTCAGCATTGATCTCAACCTTAAAATGTTTATTTATATTATTATTTTTATAAATACTTTGAATGGTATTTTTTGTGTCCAAACTTATAAGTAACTTAATGAAATTAAAACGTTAATTAATAATTAATTATTAAGATTCTTAGTAGTAATAGTATTACAAATAATAATTTAAATATTTAAACAATTTTCTCACTCTTTTATTATTCAAAAGTTCCATATAACTGCCAAATGTTTCTGAATTCAATGCATCGCTCTCACAAGATACTTTCTTTTTGACATTTTTATTCATTTCTATTTTAACATTCATATCTTTAAAAACAACATTTTCTGTTAATGATTTATGGTCTGAATTATTTTCATTCATTACTTTTATTCTTGGAATAATTTTATCATTTTTATATTTACCATTATGTAGGTCAGATTTTAAATTACTTATATTTGATTGCCCTTCAATGTTATTTTCAGCTAGTCTACATTTTTTGATATTCTCAATGTTAAATGATTCATTTAACAAAGGTCGCTTCATGCAGTTTGTCAGATCATTATTGAGCTGAATAGAACTAGAAGATGGTGCATTAGAAACACTGGACAGTTTATCTGAAACAAAAAAAAATAAAACTATTTAAAAGTAAGTCATTATTATTAAAATAATGAGATTTGATCAAATAAATAATTAGTGGTGGTGCGGATGATCAAATGTTATGCATGAGAGGTGACCTGCAATTTATAGGTGGTGGGGATGATGTTGGACACAGTTTATTATACGAGTAAAATATAGTATATCTAAACCATATCTTGTGTTCTTTAGTATTTTATTAAATTATTATAATTAATTTTAAGTTTTATATTGATATTAATATTATACAGTTGTTACTTTTAAGATTATTATGTATAATTATATTGAGCTAGTCCCGTTTTTTCAATAAATAAATAAATAGTCGGTATAGCTACATCCAAAGTATATGAGTTAAGGGTATCACTTTAGGAAACGCTAATCTAACAGAAATCTACAAAAGAATATGTCATGGTGATATAATGCATACATAGATAGTGGATACATGTATGCAAATTCACCATGGATATTTTTTAATCCTGGGATAGAATACTCATTCTTCTGAATTTTAAAGAAACAATAAATTATTTCTTCAAGAAAATAATTCTGAGCATTGCTCAACAACAAAATACTATTTTTAAATCATTAAAACTGTACCAAATATTATATTTTAACTACTATTTGGTATAAATTTTTCATAAAATATGTATATAAATTTATATTTCAAACACCAAATATTGCAAGAAACACAATACAGTCAAATTCGCTTATAACAATATTCAAGGGACCTAGGGAATCTGATTGTTATATCCGGATCATAAAATGTAACTTGATTTTTTTGAAAAATTGATTCATTAAACAAATTTTTTACTATATAATTTTATTTAGGATTTCATTTTTTAACATTCAAGGAATTTATAATTTTTAATCAAAGTACATATTATATAATATAGTATATATTTACGATTTGTTTGAAAAATAATGCGTTATAGTAGTTGGTTTACAATTTGAATAAGATTTTTTAACAAAATTAGAAATATTGTTTGATGCCACTGATACTTCTGGCGTATTTATGTCACTGTTTACCGAAACAAAAGTACGCACCTGATCAATATAAAAATACATTTCCGAAATCGATGGTATTTTAAATATGATTTCAAAAGAAAAACATAAAGAATTATCGTTTTGAAAAAATCAAATTTTCTACATAATATACATATTTATTAATTGTTACAGGCGATTATAAAAATCAATTTTAGTTTCAAAATGATATCACTATATCCGGATTATCGTTGTAACCAACATTTTTGTAACCGAATAATAGTAATACACATAACATATAAAACCAACCAAATACATTGCTTGGAATCGTTTTACACGGAATATCGTTATATACGGCATCGCTATAAGCGAATTCGACTGTATATAATATAATATTTATAAATAAAAATACTGTAAAACTTCCATATAACGAAGTAGTTATCATAGAGAACAAACAAAAGCTGGTAATATTTGTTAAATAGAATTATATAAAAATATATATTAAATTAATTACACATACCTATGTACTTATATATTATTTTATAAAAAATATCATATACCTATCATATATTATGTATATTTTATTTGAATTTGTTCAATTAATTTTTTAATTTAATTTAAAAGAAATAATTAGTGAGTTTCACTTGCTTAGTATTTTGTACATAAATAATAGTTTTTCAAAAAAAGTTTGTCTTGTCAAAGAACTTATTGATATACCATATTTTTCAACAATATATATATTTTCAATATCTTTATCAATTTAATTTAAAATTTATTCATAACGGAAAAGCATTTATATTTCAATTTTTTTTTTTTTTTGTATGTATAGAAAAAATGAGAGATAATTTGAGCATACACATATCATGTCTTTAATATTGAAATTACAATACTGTAGTAAAATGAATCGGCTTCATCTACTGGTGTATTATTTTTTCAGAAACACTTAAATTGTTGGTATGTATAAATATAAAACAATATTTAATATTTGACAGTGTCTACATTTTAAATTAACAGGTTTGTCATCAAATAATTTGTTCATTATATAGAAATATTAGATTTGTTAAATAAGATAAATTCACATATATTAACAAAGAGTCATAATTTTAAAAAAAAATTTGTTATACAGAAAATTTTTTTGTATGGAAGTTTCACTTTAAGTATACAAACAATTTTAGATTCTGAGTAAAGCAAAGAAGTGTTTTTACAATTATGTAGATTTTTTTCTACCTATTTATTTTTCACTTTCTCTTTTTTTACGTGTACACGTTTTCGTATAGAAATACTACGTAATTTAAGTCTCCCGACCAGTAAATTTTTAAATCAGAGTTTTCTTCTAAACGGTAATTTTAGGATGACATTTTTTCAAATTTCCCAAAGGTTTTTCCAAAATTTTAGAAAAAGTATCTAAAATTTGAAAAAAAAGAATTTAAAATATTTTTCATTTCAAACTTCATGAAAATGGGCAATAGATATTTAATAAAATATTTTGGCAAAAGAAAATTTTTAATGTACGGACATTTTTTATATTTCTTTTCCTGTTCTCAGTTAAAAGTGGGATATAAAACTGGCTTGAAAAAAATATATATGGTATTTGTGGGTTATCGCGAATACCGTCGCCTACATACTACGTTTTGTCTACTCGGTTATGCGGTCTACAAGTGTAGGTTAGTTTATCGGGTGTTTGGTCGACTCGCCATCGATGCCTCCGCTTCGCTCCGCTTATCAAAAATATCCCTGGGCTTGTTGTGCAACGTGGCGACATTTCGGCTTGATAATCGACTTGCTGTCCGAAGTGGGAATGAATAAATTTCCCGGTGACTAAACTGCCTACTTCGCACAGCAAGTCGATTATCAAGCCGAAATGTCCTCACGTTGCACAACAAGCCCAGGGATATTTTTGATGAGCGAGCGAAGCGGAGGTGTCGATGAGCGTAGCGAGTCGACCAAACACCTGATAAACTAATCTACGCTTGTAGACCGCATAATCGAGTAGACCACATATATTGAGAGATAGCCGATATTATACCGATATTATATTTTATTATCAATATTCAATAAATACATTGACATTAGTTTTGGGTAGTTTTGTATTATTATAAACGTATTAAAAAGATGTGCATTGCACCATGCATTCGATATCCAGGAGTCACAACGAAACAACTGTAGTAGCGATAACCCACAAGTACCATATATATATATATATATATATATATATTGTATTTTTAATAATAATAAATCTTATAATTTTAAAGTAAATTTGTCTTATATGAATTGAAGTTTTAGTTAAAATTGTATTATTAAGTAAATAATTTAGGGTTTCTTTAAAAATTAATATATCCGCCAAGTCTTACCTAATGAGTGACTGATACCCCTGGTGAGAAGGTATGAATGGATTTTTATCATATATTTTCAGGGATATTATTTTATATATACATATAAAAAGTCGGCTCAATTGATTTAAAAAAAAATTTAATATAAGTTGACTTATTGAAAAATAAGCTTTTATGCAAATTTTTGCTTGAAAATAATAAATTGAATATACACAAAACAATAACAAAATAAATCTAGTATTATTTGGTTGGAAAATTTAAATACTGAATGGCGTGAAGAATCAATTGGTTATTCCAATGGTTCTCAACTTTTTATAGATGGCAACACCCTAATTAGCTCCATAAAAGTGACAACACATCACACTTAAAACCATTGATGGGTTTATGAAAAAATTATAATTATTACCTGTGTATCACACAAGTCACTACTTTATTAAAAAAAGAAAAGTCTGGTTAGCGTAACACAATCTTTGCTCCTACTTAACTATTTTGCTCAGGCTGTATTAGATTCCACTATTAATTGAGAAAAGGAAAAAAATTTGCTGAGAAAAAAGCTTAAAAAAATTTTTCGCATAGTCAAATTTTCCTGTGCCAAAACATTTATCATATAATTGTCTATTTACATCTAAATTTTCAAAAAGTTTGAATTAAAAAAGATAGATTCTAAGTCATTTTTGTTAAATTTTAGGTAGTTTTTCCCGAATTATGAGGAAAATATTTAGAATTTTAAAAAATGACCTCTTAAAAGTACTATCTAGAAGCGATTTTTGATAAGTATTTCCATACAGAAAAGTGTTAACTGTTGTTGAAAAAAATAAATAAATAAATAAACATCATTGTAAAATCATATTAAGCTTCTTCGCTTTATTCAGAATTTAAAACTAAGATATAACGAGAAATAATTCCTCAACAACAAAATATTTTTAAACATTCAAAATTCTACAAATATTCTGATACCCATACATGAATTTTAATCTTCTGTATCTCTAACTCTGTTAAACAAATTATAGACATTTTTCATTTCAATCGTATTACATTTTCTCTTAAAAAAAATTGAAAGTGCATAGGAATGTTGAGTAACATTGAAGTTTAAGTGATGCATGTGTTTACCATAACTATTTTTATATCACAGATCATAAGATAAAACGTACTATTTTCAAATAGTCAAAACATAAAAATCAAACATGACTGATATTTTACAGAAGCAGTTTTGGAAGTTAAATATACATTTAATATCACTATCAAAAATAAATTTGTAAAACACATGACTCATAAATTGAATCTTTTCTAAAGTAGAAAGCCGGTTTAGTTAGTTAGGTTAGTTACAATAAAAATTAATTATCAAAATCACAAGAACATTATTTTGTAGTGATCTTTTAAAAATAACTTACCGTAGGCCATGGAGAATTCATCACGCCGTATAACAACGATAGGTAAAAGCCTAAAATATTCCGGATATTTCTGTCGTATTTTGACATTAACCTGGTTTGCCATAGTTGCAACTTTTGCCAGTATAGAACTACCAGGGTTAGAATTAACACAACTGAGACTGCTATCAGATATAGTAGCAGCCATAAGATTTGACCGAACTGCTGGTTGCCTTTCATTGTCCATCATTATATACCTCGCTTGACACAACAACAACAATGATAAATGAAAGATTGTTTTAAGATCACTAAGATTCCAAAAATGCTGTAAATATTAATTCAATATTCATTAAATAATACAACATAATTTAATATTAACTAATATATATATATATATATTAATTTTATACTAATATTAAATCTGCAATAATTATTTCAATTGTTTGCAATTAAATGTGTTAAAGAAATAGATTTTCTCTATCCATTGTGATAAATAATATAAAATTAGCTAATAAAGTACCTACAATAAATTAAATCACGATAATTAGTATATATAGTTTATACATAACGATACGCATGAGGTGAGCTGATAGATTTTTTATGGCGTAGAAAAATATACATTCAAATTTCATTATAATGCTTATTGTGTATCAGTAACGGGTCGTGTCGATCATGGTAGTTGTATTTACTATTTAGCAAGATATTTTGATAAAACATAAAGTTCTATATACATTTAAAATATATTACACAGTATAATATTTGTTGTGTTCTATACATCAATTAATTTAGAGAACACAGTAACTATAGAAGTGACCATAGGCATGCGCCGAGGGTATGCAGATGTATAGTCTAAACGACCTAAACACAGCCGTGTTTCAAGAAATACCAAAGATAAATAAAAATCATAACATATATTTTAATCTACAAATTCATTTATAAAATATATTAAATTATTATAAAATTGCGCATTATAAAATTATAAACTTTTTAGCCACAACTCTAAACGCTTAAAATAACATTCATTGGGCATCATTATCAGGCTACTTGCCTGTACTATGAAAAAAAGTTCTGCTGACGCCTATGAAACCGATCCACATCAAGTTTACAATCTACACTATCATATTAAAATCAACGAAGTGAACATGAAAGCATTGACAATAACCTCTGAATTATTTAATACGCCTATTATAAATCTAAATTAAACTGGTAATGTTTTTTTAAAAAAAAACTAATTTATTCAGTACTTAACCACTGAAGCTTCTCAAGACTTATATGCAATTGATATCTTTCCCTAGTTACTAATGTAATAGTACACCCCAACCACATTACAACAGTTTTATATAATACATTATTATACTTTTTAGCACAAGTAGAATGCTCGTGTTGATGCATTAAAATGCATTTTTGACACTATTTAAGTATCTGAACTTAATTTAAAACGTAAAAGGCTCGACCGTAAATTAGATTAAGCGCACGCCTATAATTGCAATATAACTTCCACTAATAAATCATATTATATTTAAAGTACTTACAGGATCAAATTGTTCGTTCTTACCTTGTGCATTCACGTACTTATTACTTATAGGTTCGTATCAAATCACACACAAGCGTAATAATTTAGTAAATAAAATGATACTAACCAAGTATTCCTTTAATTAAATTTTTTACACAGAGAAATGAGTATATTATAAACTAAAATTAAATCTTTTATCTATAAACGGAGCGCACACAGCCTATCATGCATACCACAAAAAACGAGCGGACTGTAACTAAGGTAACAAAGCGGCTCATTAGCCATATGAAACCACTATTACTGATTTATAAATAATAATCGTGTATGAAACATAACGGACACAGACTACAGCTGAGTTGAGAGGGCCCACGTCTGTTCTTGGTGTTATCAAATTCAATCGGCCAGGAGAAAAACATTAAATACTTTTGTAACGTGGCTAGAGGGACCTTACGATATTAAGTTATCCAGTGAAGGGTTTCTGGTCATTTTGGATAAGTTTTCCATAACTGGGGTTTGAGAACTATGGATTTAATCAATAAAAACATCAATTTGATTTATAAATCAAAAATTGTTATAAATATATTATTAATGATGACGGTATTGTGGATTTAGGTATTTGGTCACACTACAACCGATGTCTGCCGATAAAGTTCGCCTGAAAATATTAATAATTGAATTGAATCTAAGTCAGTAAAATACACTTTATCAGTAAAATACGGCCGGCCACGAGTGAAAACAATATTAATTGTTTTTATCGGTTGTTTGTCGACGAAAATATCTTGCTCGGCTGCGAACCTCGTACTGTAACTATCAAACACCAGTACGAAAACAATATATCGTCACTATTTTTAGTGTTTCATTAATTCCACAATATTAATGTAATTAATAAAACGTAGTGTGTGTTGTAAAATAATTAATAATTGATTGCGAAAAACTGATTAGTTGATTTTCGAAAAAGAACCACTATGGAGATGCTTCTAAGAAAAAAGTACATACTTTAGAACAAGGATTCTCAACCTGGGGGGGCGCGCCCTCCTAGGGAGGCGTGAAAATATTCACACGAAACCACATTTCACCACAGAACATGAAAATGTTGTTTATGATGATTTATATTTTGTTTTTTATTATTATTTTTTTTTTTTGTAAGTAGGTATGTGATTATTGGTCATCATTGTGTAACAACTAACAATACTATTTTCAATAATTTAAAGAATATTATTGAACTATTACATCCATGTTAATACCCAACATTAATAATTAAAGTCATGATGTATTTATGTTATATAATATATAATATATATTGTATGTAACATATTTTAATTCAATCTTATAGTAGTGGAATTGGAGGCGTGACCCCATATTATAGTATGAAAGGGGACATAAATCTCAAAAGGTTAAGAACCCTTGCTTTAGAACAGGACTTTTTATTATGAAGATATTTATTAGTTTATTACCTCATACACCCACGCACTCAATTATCGTTTTGTCAATTGAAAAATGTCTTTTGAAATTCGAAAGGACCGAAACTTAATGTTATTTCGAGTAGTTTGGGGATTGAGCGAGGACTTAAATCTATACCAGGGGTATACCAACTTTTATATCCCTGAGTACCACTTGACATTTGTATAATTAATATGCGTACCATCTTAAGTCTAAAACTAAATTAGAAGAGCGAATTTTTTTTAAATATATATTTTAGATTCTGAGTGGAGAGAAAAAACTAGTATTTTTATAATCATGTCAATTTATTTTTATTTATTTTCTTATTTAGGTATTTATTTATTATTATTATTATTATTATTATTGTTTTTTTTTGTAATCACTTTTTCGTAAAGAAATTCTTGTCCAAAAGTTTTAAGATGGTACTTTTGAAAAATAATTATTTTCCAATAGTTTTCAAAAATTTTGTAAAAAAAACTAGCCAAAATTTGACAAAATGCCATTAATTTCTTTTGATATAAACTTTATGAAAATTTAAATATAGATTGATTTTGGTGAAAGTAAATGTTTAAAATGTGAAAAAAAATTTTTTGTAATTTTTTTTTCTTAGATTTTTTTTCACTTCAACATTTTTTTCTTATTCCCTTATTCTCTTAATAGTAGGATATATAATTGACAGAGTAAAAATAAAGTTGTTTTTTATAATGATAGTAGACTTTATAATTTTCAAGTAAAATTGTCTTGTATAAATTGAAGCTCTGCCTAGTCTCATTTTACTGTAGAAATCATTTACAGTTTCTTTAAAATTTAACATACCCACCACGTTTCACCAGAGAAGCTAAGAATACCCTACATAGTGAGAATAATATCCGACTTTTTTAATATCGTATTCCGAAACACTACGAATTTCAACATAATCCAGTGATGTTCCTATAATAACTTTTTCGTTTTTATATTTTAATTAATTTATTAATATTTTTATTGTTTGTTATTCATACAAATAATAAAATTTCAGATTAAAAAATGTCTTCGCGTACCACCTACGAGCTTTCCGCATACCACGGAATGGGAACCCCTGATCTATACGATATGAATGTTACAGCCTATCGAGATTTGTTGAATGGGATAGTAACAATAGTATTATAGTACATAATTGACAATAATTGTATATTTGTATCGCTTTGTCATGTGTGAGATTCGATTACGCCGTAGTATTTACAGCCTTATGATCAGGGGTGGACCTATGGGGGGTTTGGGGAGAAGGGGGTCACATAATCCACAGTATTTTTTCTCACTACAATGTGGCCTCTATTTTATAAATAAGAATGCCAATTGAATTGTATGGAGGGACTGAATAATTTAAGTAAAGTCGTAAAAAATAATCAAAATACACAGTGAATGGTATTTGGAAAAAATGATTAAGTCAGTTGACAACAATTTTAAATTCTACACATAGTGTTTTTATAATGATGTTTATTATTTTTTTTTCTGTAAACACTTCTTATGAAAATACTTGTCCAAAATTCTCGATCAGCAACTTTTTGAAACCGAACTTGTTTCTAATTAGTACTTTAGAGGGGTCATTTTTTGAACTTCTCAATTCATCATTTTTTTTTTTTTTTTTTTTTTTTGCCAAAACTTCCCCAAATTTGTTAAAAAAAAAA
>JAIPRM010007023.1:0-11948 GCA_025469315.1 Stegophylla sp. TES_Ste_2020 | reverse complement strand
TTTCTATTTTTTCGACATTATTTTTGCATATTTAGATATATATTATTTGCTATTATGCTTTTTTAAGTCAATTTCAGTTTTGTAGTCTTTAAAATATTTTTTCTTTATAACAACAAGTAATTATAGTAGTATTAATTATTTATATTCGTGTTAACGAATTAATTATTCTTCTTATGGTATAAGTTTTTATACATGATACATTTTTTTTTTTTGTGTGCATATTTAAGCGCTTATATAAATATTTTTAAGAGAATATCATTGCGCTTATATCACAAAAATCAACTAATCACAAGAAGAGAAATCATATGTTCACTGTTATCAGTGGATCATAATACATGATAAGGGCGATCTTTATTGCTGGGCTATTATTGTCATTTGCTAAGAGTGTGAGTTGAGTTGCCTTAGTATTTTTGTCGTTTAGCTTTACCAAAGTAAATATAAATAATACTCAAAATGGCTATGCACTCCGCAGTTAAGGGTAAACTTTTGGCCGTGATTGGAGATGAAGTAAGTTACTAACTGATATATAATAATATTGATAAAATAATTGTAGTAATTGTTGAACTTGTATTTGTTAAAACCATGATGAGACCCGCCCTTTTCGGCCTTCAATATCATTTTTACTAAATGAAAAACCTACATATTATTATACTTATTTACGTACATCTAATTTTATTTGTAGGACACTTGTGTCGGTTTTTTGTTGGGAGGTATTGGTGAAATAAACAAACACAGGCACTCAAATTTTATGGTCGTGGATAAAAGTAATATTTGTCATGCAATTAATGATATTGAATAAATTAACCGATTAATTTTGTTTTTGTCATAATTTTAGATACAGCTGTGATTGATATTGAAGAATGTTTTAAAGGGTTTGTTAAACGGGATGACATTGACATAATACTCATCAACCAAAATGTAAGTGATAGTAGTATTTTGGTATTTTTAGGGTAAGAGTTTCAATTAGTTTTTAATTGACTAAAGGTAGCAGAAATGATTCGTCATGTTATTGATGGACATTCACAGCCGATTCCAGCAGTTCTTGAAATTCCGTCCAAGGATCACCCTTATGACGCTAGTAAAGATTCAATTTTACGTCGTGCCAAGGTAATTAATATAATCCTGAAATTTTCACACTTTTACATAATGGTATTTAAATATTTTATTTGGTTTTAGGGCATGTTTAATCCAGAGGATGTATGAAAACATGATTTGTCAAAGTATTTTAACATTTGTTTTTTGTTATTAGATTGATCACTTTTATTTTAACATTCCATTCTAATTATTTATTTAAAATACATGCATACATCTCCAAGATATTGTTTTTAAGAAACAAAATTATATTGTTTTTATTAGATGAAGTAAATTTTTTACCATTTTCCTTATAATGTGATTCTTATTTCAGAAACAAAAAATGTATTAAATATTTTATTAAAACCTTAATTATGATAATTGATAATTATTAATATTCAATTCCACAATCATCACTAAGTATGTAAGGAACAAATAATTCTTAGTCGCAAAATTTGAAAATAACTCTAGAAATCAAATTCTTCACCTTCACTTGTTCCATTGGTTTTGTTAAGTGTTTATATCAGTTATTACAAAAAATGCTTAGGTTTGTAATTAATAAACTGCTATAAGTGGTCTTAAAAATGTTAATCAGATAATTGATCATAAAGTAATCATTATACCTGATTATGCATACAATGTGCATATAATAAATTATGTATAAATAAAAAAAAAATATTCGCAAAACATCCTGTTCCTATCTTAATTTTAACATGTGCCTTTGAGCCTATATTTTTTTCAGATTTAAATAAAATTGGTTTTTTTCTGTTTTATTTTTTCTTGGCGCAGATATAAATCACAAAAAAAAATCCAGATATGCTTTTCTTATCAAAAAATCCTGAACTTTTTTTGAAAAAAATTTAAATTATGAAAAACAATATGGCGGCTATATTATTGGTATATAATAATAATCTTTTTACAGAAAAAACCTTCATTTACAGTAACAGACAACAACATAAAATATTTAAAATTTAACGCATAATTCATTACAACAAATTGAAAATAACATTTTAAATTAAAAATTTTCTATTTTTATTTTTAAATTAGACTTGAATTTATCAATATTATCACAATAATTGAAAAAATCGGTATTAACTGTAATACCTTCCGATTGACCTTAAAACATTTGAAATGGTCATGTATCAAACCCAGCGGCTGACTTAGTCAATATGCAAACAAGAGGTTTTTTAAAAAATGGTAACATAAATTTAAACTGGAGTTGTCAATTACATAAAACTGACATATTTACAAACATATTTGTGATGTTTATAACAATGAGAATGCGTCAATATAGTTATACAAAAAATCAAGAAAGTAAAAAATTAAATAGAATTAAGAAGAAATTGTCTGAATTAGTGACTATCTAAATTATTGTATCATTAACTGTAAAATTATGTACTTACATAATATAATAGATATTATTATTTAGGTCTATGATGTATATAGGTACTATTATGTGTCATTATTTTGTATTATAGTACAAATATAATCCACTGGAAACCGAGAGCTCTAGTAGTATGTAGGTTTTTGTAAAATTTGATAAGAACTTTTCAGGCCACTTTTCCCTGCAACACGGTATGAGCCATCTTGCAACCATACTATCTTTATCCATGATCAGTCCCAATAGGTAGCTTTTTATTCAAAGAGTTTAAAACAGCAAAATATTTGTTTACACATTCACATAATTTGTTAACTTTGATAACCATAATCAATGCACAGCCAAAACTAACATACAGATTTACTTGAAATTTTCTGGGTAACTTAATATGACCATGTAAGGATACAATAAGAAAGTATATTTCAAAATTTGCATTTTGTCATAGGGTTGACACAGCATAAAATATATTTTATCATTTATTGAATTATGTAACCATTGTTACATAGCAGTATAGAAGCACCCTCTGTATAAATTAAATTCTGTTTGTATGGGTTTAATCTTGAAAATGGCTAAATCCATTTTTACAGGTCGGTAGAGTGGTTTGGCAACACAATGATCTAAATGTATCTTTTTTTTTTGTTCTTTACGTATTACTGCACAATTCATCTGATAGCCATCATAATATATAGATAGTTATTATTTCTAAGGGTTAAAGCTGCATAATGTGTTTTAACATATACATTGGTTTTGTTGAATTTAGTAAGCATGGTAACACGATTTGTGGAAGTGGGGGAAGAGATGAATATGTAGGGTAGACTTGTGGCAGGGATGAAGAGGGGATTTTGGAATTTTTGTTTTCAACATCCTTGCACTGAGTATTTAAAAATGAATTGAAAAAAATTTGAATCATGTAACAGGTGGCATTTTTACGGGCAATTATAAGTCTATATCCTGATTTAATATTTAATCGAACAATCTTGTTAAAAATGTTTGAATTGGTATGTATTACTATATTATAAACCCCACCCAGCAAAGAATAATTATAATGCAGAGTATGTTTAGTGTTTTTATTTGTTAAATTTTAATTACTTTAACCGAAAAATCCTCTTTGGCTCAGTATAGAAATGCGCATTATTATTAACAAAATACATAAAGTAATTAATTTTTTTTATTTGATTGTCATTATAGTGCATTGAACTTAATATCAATTATTGTAGACAGGAAGAGCAAATTTTTGATAATTCCTCAAAAATAAAATTGTATATTTTAACCTAATTTAAGGTCACATTTAATCTTGGTAAGTTCAAACCACCTACACAAAAAAAGGTCAGTTTATCTAATACACTAGATATTTTATTGCCGTTTTGGCATTCGTTACTATACTCTTCACGCGAAATGAACTCTTTAATATTATTGACAATACACTTGATAATTACCATAAGTTCAACATTTAGTGGACCCATCCAAGATGATCAACCAAAAGCATGTCCAAAAATCACACAAACCAAAGTCAACATTGATCAGGTAAAAATTAAAATTTTTTAATAGCATTAATATGTCAATACATAAAACATATTATTTTAGTTGTTGGGAAAATGGTTTTTGGCCATTATGGTCATTGAATCACAAAATGAAGAGTTTGTCGAAGATAGCGTTTGTATTCATGGTGAACTTTTGCGATATAATAAAACTATGTTGAGACAAGTATGGAACATAGATAATCCATTAATAATTGGCGAACACAGTGCTGTAATTGAGCTTCCAACAATAGAACAGGAACCAGGAATATGGTCAATACAAAGTCCATTGGGAGGTATGATAATTATTAAATTATAATACTGTACATATTATAATCTTTGAAATTTTTTCATAGGGGATATAAAAGCAACAGTTATAGATGCTGACCCTGACAAACATTTAATATTAGCGTTTTGTGGTCAAAAAGGATTGGATTTTTCACACTTGTGGACAATAGTGGTGACACGTCAAAATGGCATAACAGCCCCAGAAACTCTAAGGTTGTCAGCTATCTTGGTCAAATATGGTTACAGTCCATTAGCAAGTAAAATTGTTAGTTGGAAAGATTGTCCTATTTATACTATGATACCATAAAGATACTTTTTATACAAATTTAAGAATTGTAAATTGAATAAGTTAAATGAAATAAATAAAAACACAAATTATACAATTTTTTTTGTTATATTATTTTTTTAACTTAAAATCGTCAAATGTGTTACAAAAGCTTAAATACGAGAAGGATACAACATCTGAAACAAAAACATAAACAAATGTTAAATGAAATATGCATAACCAATCAATTTTTATTTTTAAACCATATAGTTATCTAAATTGTATATTTTTAATTCAACACTAATAAAACTGTATTCTTAGTTATTTTAAACTACTTTTAACTTAACAAATCTGAAATATAAGTTTTTTTTTTGTTTTTTTAAACTCTAAATTATACTTTTTTACTAATAATTTAGAGAGATAAATACAGTAAAACCTATTGAATTAACTTAAAAACATTTAAAAGTATAAATTTCATTTAAAACAAATTAATATATTTTACCCATTAAAAATCTTTTAATTTTTCTCTATAATTTTAACAAGACAAACTTTTAAAATAATTATAAATAATATAGAGTTAATATACAAGTATTAGATGTATATTCTATTATGCACACTTAAATGGTTGTCGGAATATTTTGTTATTTTCTTAAAAAACAAATATCCATTACAGATCAAAATATCTTAAAACAGAACAAAATGCCCTTTTGAGATATTTTGTTCTTCTTAGAAAAGTACTATCATTTTGTGAATTATTTGATTTTTTTAAAAAATATTGGGGATATTTTGTTCCATTTTAATTGTTTTTTTTTTTTTTTTAAAGGAGCGAAATATCTTCCTGAATAAATATCCCAAAAGGACATTTTGTTCAGCTTTAGAATATTTGGTCCATAAAGATTTTTATCCTTTAATATAGCTCTTTTACAATTAATTTGATGAACTTTGCATAATAATTTGTTAATTTTTTATTTTTATTTTTTTATATTTAAAGTTTTAAATTTATGAAATAATATTGTAAAATTTTGCTCTGAACTAATATAATTTCATGCATTATTAATTATTATTGCCGAGAACTTTTTTTTATCCAGTCCTGTTTTGTAAAAGAAAGTTAATAGTATTTTTGTAGAAATGATAAATATTCTTTGGATTATCTTGAAAAAAAAAAAAAAGATGAAAGGAAAGAGAAATTTTATTGTAATGTCAATATTTAATAATTAACAAGTTACAAATGGAAGTCTTGTTAAAAACTGTTATAAATTTATATGATTTGGTCATAGAGATTAAATTAAGATTTAATAAGGTTATATGATTAGGCATGTCCAAAGTGTACAAAATTTATAATTTTTGTAGGCACAAAAAAAAGTACGTGGTTACATAAATATACATAAGTAATTATTCTTCGTAGCTATAAAAGAATGTATTTTTAATTGCATTCAATTGATAATCAACTTTTATGGTAAATAATAATTTCATACTATTTATTTGAAAAAAAATTTCCTAACCTTGATAAAAATAATAAAATACTTACAATCCTAACACGGTGACCCATTGCTTTAGCAGGAAGATTTGTCTTAAACTTTGCTCGTACAGATCCAGTTGCACCATGAGGACGGGTTACTTTACCCCAGATAGCACGGACTTTGGACTTCTTCTTAGGGCGTCCAGGAACTGAAACTAACCTTTTAGCCTAGAAAATAAGAATAACATGAGATTAAGGATACAAAAAATAAATTAACTTGAATGAATTTAAAAATTAAATATGAAAATAAATTCTAAAGGTATAAAAAATTTATGAGGGGGAAAAATAGGCATTGCAAAAGTCATTATTTTGAATAAAAAAAAAAAAATTATTACTCAAAAGTGTAAATGATAAATAACTATTACCGTTAAACACATAAAAATTGAAATTTTTTCAGATTTCAAAGTATAAATAAAAAATGTAGGTATCACCTATCATTTTAAACAGGACACATACTACCAATAACTATATAAATTAATACATACTCTATAGACATAAGCGACTCGTTTTCCTACATAGAACCAAGAGTCTGCTTTGGAATCACATCCATCAACTTTAAGTAAAGCGGTGTTTTCGTGTTGATTGCGGAGTCCTCGACGGAAACCTGTGAATACAGCCCTGGAGTACAAACGTCCATAGGGCCTCTTCTGGCGCCTCTTTTGTTTGACTACTTTTTTGTCCTTGTCGGTAGATTCGACTTTTTCGGTTTTGGCCTTAACGGCCGATTTACTTGGTTTCTTAGCGGACGCCTCGGGCATCTGTAACGCAGAAAACAATAGGTACGGTTTCGAATTTTTATCCAATTTAATCCGCTACCTGGGCGATTGCTTCGTTAAAAATCTTAAACCAGCGGTCGCTACCACAGAACCCTAAGGTTTTTAAAAAGCTATTGTAGAACAATGCGAATATACATACCTTGATTAATGCGGGTAACGTAGACGAAAATGAATTCTCTCTACGACCTATGACCAGTCGAAACAGTAAGAGGAATTACCGTATAGTAAACAAATACATTATAACCTGAAAACAGCGAGGAGTTTAGTGTGTTTCAGCTGCTCGGCGGAGGGGATATTTGATCATGGAGGAGAAAAACGAGCAATGATAAGCAGTGTCCGTCGTCGATTTCACATTTCAGTCGATTAAATGTACAGGAGGAAATTGTCATATGACAATAATTGAAAACCGATGAGAAAATTCATCACTGTCGATCGAATAACAGGAAAATGTGACCACCGAGTTCACAGTTGGAAAATTTTTCCATAGTTTTTCCTCCAGAGACGTTCCTCCCTCGACCGCCGACGGCTCTTCAATCATCTTGCCGAAATATAATTATATAAACACACATACACTGTTACACATACACGTATAAACACACATACGACACTTGTACACGCACACACTCACATGCATGCAAGTCGGTGTTGTTAACACGACAAAATGGTGGACCTACCCATGTCGTCGATGTGCCCGTGATAATTATTAGGTATTATTAATTTCCACCGTTTATTGAATGCCGAAAGAATAAGACTAATTGTTTTGCACAGATACACGTCGCCGGTGGTCCGTTTAGACGTGAAAATTAATTTTTACGCGCGCGAGTGTTCGCTGATTATCGATCTAATTTCGAATCGTCTCTGTGTACAAGACCGTGGACTTTTTCTATGTGCACACGTCATTTCCATGAAACCTCCTATGTCCGATTGGTGAGTGACGACGACAACTATTATTGTATTTACTGACAAGAAGACAAGAATACTTGGTAGTTTTCAGTTTTTCGTCTGTCGTTTTGTGGCGGTATATTTTGTACTGGTATACCTTGTTGGGTGTGTTCGTTACTTATAGATTGACAATTGTTTTCCTTAAGTTCATCCAACTTCTTAAACAGGTAGTTTGGTACTAATCAGCTTCTAATATGTCTGCACATATCTAAAGTTGTAATATCTGTGTATTGTTTGGATGGAATTCTATAATATACTTGTGCCTGTTTTCACTTTTTATTCTTTATTTATTGATAGATTGGGTTTCAAAATTATGTGTAGAGTATAATTTGTCAAGTTAAGTTTCAATTATACTATTTATCAATTTTTTATAAAAGGCCTGACCAATTATAAAATTATAATATGTGTCCTTTAAGATTGATATTACCTACCTACTTAAAAAGATAGTATTAGATGTGTGATAAAATTATTTAGCAATTATGTATAATTTGTTGGTTAAAAGTAATGACTTTTTTTCTATGTATTCTGAAAAGATTTATACCTGATGTGATATTGTCTGAATTCAAAGAAATGGAGTTTGATAAAATTATTTGTTGGGTTCAGGGTCCATTGATTAAATGATTAAAGATTTAATTTACAAGAATTCTGATTCATTATAATTGGTTGTTTAATAAATAATTATTAAATATTTTATGCTCATATTTTATTCTAGGGTTAAGAAAAATGACAGTTTTATCGTCAGCAGAGACAGCTGAACAGCCACCACGCAAGAAGTTGTGTTTATCAGCATCCAGGCAACTACAATCTAAATCCTATGCACGCTCCCAACTTAACCCGATGGCATCACCGCTTGACCAGCCTGGTAACTGAAGTTTACGATTATTCAGATCAAGTCTTGTGAATAAATAGTTAATTTTTTAAAAAATAATAAATTGGTAGTTACAATTTTAAAATTGTTCTTGATTTGTCTTATTAATTATTAAAAATTGCTATTCATTAAATCTGTATTATTAAACATTTTGTTAGTGAAATTTAAAGTTTTGAAAATGGAACCAAACTTTGAAAATAACGTTATGTGGTTTTTATTAGGGTATAGTTTTCTTATGTTTACTCTTCCGTTTATTGGATTTTTCTCCATGAAATATCTTCTTGGTCAAATTTTACATATTCAAGGATATCAAATTGTGGTTGTATCTGTTATATTTGCCGTTATTATTGTACAATTAATTATTTATTGTTATGTAAAACAAGCATTTAATGAACCTGTCGATAAAGTTAATGACAGTGATGACCGCGAAGATGAAAGAGAGATTGACAATGAAAAAAAGGATCAGTAATATTTGTTAAAAAAATACACTTATCATAACTTATTTATTTACACCATTCTTTAGTTTTAGTGTAGACAAAAAATAGTTGTAATATTATTCCATATAGATTTTAAGCATTTCTTATAAATTTCATTATTATTATAATATAATTAAACGTAATTTACTATTTTAATTCCAATATTATTAATAATTTATAAATAACCATGTTATCTTATCTATCTATGCACATTATCTATCATTTTGTAGATTGATTGAAAAATATTTTTATTTTAAATAAATAAATACTTTATCAACCCCAAATAGTTTTTTTTATTTATACATAGTCTCTATTAAATAAATTTAATGGAATATCCTTTACATATATAATTTAAAAATATTAGTATCTATTATTTTAAATGCGTAATTTGTAAATTACTTAAATACATAAAAGCAGATTTCAGGTAGTATAATTTCAGTGTGAATATAATATACAGGAAAAGAATGAAAAAAAAAATATATATAAATCTAATGCAGTTCTTTAGTGAATGTAAGTAGTTCAAAAAGAGATCATCATTTTTAATTTTGATGTTTGTATTAAAAATAAAATAAATTACCTGTATTTTAAAGTTTTAATTAATAATTATATCTATTTCAAAAAAGAAAAATTCTACAATTTTTTTTAACACAGTACAAGATACCATTGATTAATCAATTATGAATTTCTTTTTTATCCAAATATTTAGTTATAATTTAGTTTTTTTTTGATTTTCATTAAATTCGAAAGTAAAACTTTGGTTTGCATTGAAATTTATATTTTGGTTGTTTTTCAAAATTGTTGGAATTGATTCATCTTCAATAAATACATAGCTTGTTAGAGAGAAGAATGTATGGTATGACCATTTGCTAAAATCAGGTGATGTGTTTTAAATCTTATTTCATCAATATCTCAGAGCATAATTATAACAATATTTACCACATAACATTTTTCCTTTGATATTTGATAATATATGTATTTATAATTCTATTCAAGTGTTAAATATGCTGTTTATGTAGTATGTAAGATTTCTAGTATTTTCTATTTCTAAGAGAATGTTATATAATGTGTAAAATAATATAAATTTGATTTTGCTAAATTATTGTGTTTTAATAAGGTTTTCACCTAGATTTTAGGTAGGAATTAAAAATTTTTGTATAAAATTATAGTCATTGAATATTTTTGAATAAAAACATTTCAAATGGGTATATATAGTTAATGATTTTTGTGTTGAAAAATTAGTTTTGTTTATATGTTATACTATTCAAAATTATGAATAGATAAATAAAGTATTGACCCACTTAAATATAGATTACAATTCATATTATGGTAATTATTTATGTGTATTAATTTTCTTTTAAGTTATCCGGCATATCAAGCAACAGCAACAACTGCAACACCAGCAGCAACAGCAGCAAATAAACTGCTCTTGTGATAACGAGAGCAATGGGGCTCCTGGAGTGGCAACATTGTGTAATCTCGGAAACACTTGTTTTTTAAATAGTGTTTTATACACATTGAGATTTGCACCTTCATTCTTACACAACCTTCATCATCTAATAACTGAGTTACAAGAGATCACCGGGCGGTCAACAAATGGACTCAAAGTATTCATGATTGTTAAATATTGTGAGTGAGATTTTCTTTTATTTACACTAATTTTTATTTGTTTTTATAGGGGAAATGTTCTTCACTGGGACGAAGTACAAGCTCAGTTAGCAGCAAAATGTGGAACTTTCAGTCTTCATTAAATGTAAGCATGAATGATTTAAAAATTATACAAGTTACAGAACGTCTTCATCAAGTGTTTGAAGCATTGCATAACTCTGAGCTTAAAGACAGTTCAGATCCTTATCAACCCGAAGTTTTTTTACAATCTTTAAGGTATTAATAAACGATATCATAAATAAAAATATTCTTTAACTATGTTTAAAGTCCATTTCAACTTTTAATAGAGATGTCAATCCAATATTTGAGGGTAACCAACAACATGATGCCCATGAACTTCTTGTTTGCTTGTTGGATAATATAAGAGAAGGATGTAAATTGGTTATGCAGCATTCTGCCCAAGTTAATTGCTTTGTTGCACCAGCTCCAGTTGTTCCACATGCACCAAATAAATTGAAAAAATTTTCTGGACAAGTACGAAAATCTTTAAAAATTGCATCAAGCAGTAAAACTCGACCAGTCAATGGCACTCTTCCACCTAATGTTAATATTGCAAATGAAAAAGTGTTACCTGAAAATGAAAATTTTGCTGGTAAAAAAAGTTACTAAAAACTCATATATGCTGTAAGAGTTAACTATTTTAATTTTTATAGATGACAAACAAATATTTGTTAATGGGACTACAAATAATGTACAGTCTGATGAAAATGAAAGCATTCCTAGTGGCAGTAGTACTAGTTGTAGTAGTACATCAATGTTTGATGATTTTCAAGGTGTATCGTTACTTCGTACCACTTGCTTAGAATGTGAATTTGTGACAGAACGAAAAGAGAGTTTTTGCGACATCTGTGTTCCTATAAATGGTTTATCTAATGGAGACATATCACCTGAACCTGAATTCAGCCCCTATGGTGTGTTATATAATTTCATATTGATTTTATAATACATGTATATTATAGCTAGGGTTCGGATTTTAAGGCAATATAAATAATAAAAATAGCACTTAAAATCTGATAAAGGCAAAAAAAAGCATTTATTTTTTATAAAAAGGCAATTATGAAATTTACTAAAAATTAAAATACATTAAAACTAAATTCAAATGTCATAAAATCGACTATGCTTCATCTTAACAACTCTTGTTGATTTGTTCTGTTAATATTCATGTATAAAAGAATCGTGTATC
>JAIPRM010007020.1:0-17724 GCA_025469315.1 Stegophylla sp. TES_Ste_2020 | reverse complement strand
AAGAATTGAGAAATTCAAAAAATGATCTCTCTAAAGTACAATCTCGAGCAAATCCGGTTTCAAAAAGTTATTGATCGAAACTTTGGGACAAGTATTTCTATACGAAAAGTTGTACACAGAAAAAATAAAAAATAAACATCATTGTAAAAACACTAGCTTTTTCACTTCGTTCAGAATCTAAAAATGTTGGGAAGTTTTTCACAAATTTCGAGAAAACCATTGAGAATTTCGAAAAATGACATCGTAAAAGTACCATCCAGGAGTAAATTGTGATTCGAAAAGTTGTTCGAAACTTATGGACATGTGTTTCTACACAAAAACGTGTACACACACATACACACAAAAAAAAAAAAATCAATTTACTCTATAATTGGTTATAATAACGTAGTTTGTCTACATAACTCGTTTCAGACTTTCGCAGAGCAATCGACTTCATCGTACCGACAACAGATGTCATACCTTTCGAGTGGGTATATTATAATAACAATAATTATAAAGTTACCTACATACTATTATTATATTATTATTTTATCTTGTTCGGTGTTCGTAATTAAATACCTACTCGTTTACATATTAGTATTACTATAGTCGTGTACAAATAATTTAACACACACTAATAACGATATTATTATTATTATTATGTGTGGCATCGGACAGAATATTATTGGCGATTTTCCCGACGATAGTGATGTCGATCGACGAAATCTGTGTGTTAGCAGAGTTTTTTTTTTAATAGACACCTACACGAAACGCGCCACTTGAGAATATTATTACGTTACGTAATAAAAAAGCGAATGAGACGTTATGTTTTACATTTAAAAAAAAAGGCGTGTAGGATTATTATTAGTATAGGATTTATAAAAGATAACACGTCGATGATACCGAAAAGAGAAAATATTAATGTGTTGTAAAATGTTATCTTAAAAGTCGATAATAACAATATAATGATAATAATAATAATAATAATGTAATATGGGTAATAATTGTATGGTAAACATAAATTTTGTTGTGGTCAATGATCTTTTATCTCGTAATCGTCGTCGTCGTCGCGATGGGAATCGGAGCTGCTAAAACGATTGGAAAATGGCCAATTATTATTGTATTATTATTAATCGTTATCCCCCGTACGCCCACCACCACGAGAAAACCGATTGATAATAGCAGTATAATGTTATTATTAACAATTATTATTATTTAATTATGTGATAAAAACACAAAAAACAAAAAATCAGCTTAGACTCGTCTCCGTTATTGTATGTTGTACAAAACGTAAACGCGTTGAAAAAACGCAGTAACGCTGTAGGTCGTGATGAACTTTGACTTGGCACAATCTTGATGTTGAACGAATTCTAATAATATGATGAGTACGTATAAATATACTTAAACGAAAACCACACACAGGTCGGAATATCGGACATTACCGTCGCACAACAGATGGTGCCTGTGTGAAATTCTGGATTACTTGTATACTCGAAAAACAATAACCGCGGTTTGTTTTCACTGCTCGTAAAATCGTGATATCCGCTTTTGATTAGATAAAATAAATACATATTTATAATTATTATTATGACGCTATACGTTAATTGTTTTGTCCTAATGAATCGACGACTGTGGGTCGAATCGTGTTGCACGGTTTACCCTCTCGTTTTAGATTTTGAGTCAGGGCAAAAAGCTAGTAAATCGGACTAGCAAATTTTTTAATCACAAATTTGCTCATTCGAGTATACTTATAGGAGGTTATTTTTCGTAATTTTTAATAGTTTCTCTAAAACATGGGGAAAACTACCCATAATTAGCTTTAAAACTATTTATTTATTTTTTAATCTAAACTTTATGAAAAATTAAAATATTGCTCGACAATAATTGGAAAATATTATAGTGGTAGAAAATTTTGTAAAAACTCTTTTTTTCTGTTCTCGGTTAATTGTATAAAAACTAGCAAGGTATAAAACTTTCTTTAAAATTTAAGACACCCGCCAAGTGCCACACATAGAGTGAAGAACACTAATGGTATGAAGTATGTCCGGATTTTTTATCTCGTGGACGGATTGATTCACAGGCGAATTGGGATATCTGTATTTTTTCATCGGCACTACTTCAATATCGTTAAATCGCAATTAGAAATTGTCACACGAAGTATATCAACTCTTAGATTAGTGCTGGTCACCGGTGCTATTCTCAAGGAGATCCAGGATAAAAAATTTTGTTTCCATATTGGAGAGATTTTCAAGGACCGAATGTTTGGTAAAGCCTCTTTATACGTAGATCAGTAACTATTGTGTATAACTTAGAGAGGTAATTTTTCAAAATTTTCAATAGCTTGGAACTACAAAAATATTAACGCTAGGTAGAGACTTAAAATGTTTACCAAATACCAACTATATAACTAACATTTCTGCGTAGATTATTTGGTGAAGTTTTTTTAAAAAAAACTACTCCTTTAAAGATATAAATAAAATTTCAAAAATATTAGAAATATTTTATACTTTAAAAGTTTTTGGTCTAATAAAATTAAAATTTTTAAACCAACAAAAATGTTTCAAATATTGACCTTTAGTTTTTCCTTTGAAGTCCCATATTGTTTTTCGTGGCACCCTCTGGTCAGTCACGGTTAAAAAAATTGCGAAACATTTAGTTTACCTGGTAAGATCTGAACCGTTGCATTTTATTACGCTATGTCTTAATTGAATCCGGTGCGTACGTTTATAGTGACGTAAAGTAAAGTATAGATAAGAGAGCCGGACATATTTCGTACCACGGGTATTCTTTGCTCCTCGAGTCAGATACTCTTGGTAGATGCGTTGAAAATGACGACTATTATTGTTCTTTATCTGATTAACCCTTCACGTATTATTATACGAACGATTTATCGTTTCTGTAAAATTCAACACATCCACCAAGAATACCTGGCCCCAGGAGCGAAGAATACCCGTGGTGCAAAGTACGTTTGGCTTTTTAAGATCGCTAGCAGTAAAAATAAAAATACTGAATCCGTTTGTTTTGTGGAAGACGGTGATTTGTATACACATTATACACAATGTTAAATGTATAAATACGATGTTGTGCGCGTGTATAAATCAGATAATAATATGTACAAAAGACTGCTAAAGGTACACAGTGTACAATAATATTATATGCGGTCAAGTCACGGTGTCGCCGAGACCGCATTTTTCCACGGTTAAAACGGCGGTGGTGACTTGGCACGCAGCAGAGGAGCGTAGATCACCAGACCGCACACTTATAATAGTGCACACACGCACATATTATATAGTGTACGACAATAATTTAAATATAATAGGGAAAGCGCGCACACGAGACGTAGTGTATAGTAGTATATTATATTATTACAATAATATGCAGTATAAAATATATATATATTTATTATCGTTATCATTATTATTATTATTGTAAGGTAGTCTTCGCGGGCGTGCGCCTTAGCGACACAGACTTTAGCTGCACGCACGACGAAATACTTATATATATATATATATATATATATATATTTATACATTATAAGGTATGATAACGATAATAATCGGTACTCGTGGTTAAATGCGCGTCCAGCAGTCTGGAAAAGCACGATCGGTGTACATCGTACGGGTAGGGACAGTGGAAACGGGTGGTTTTAAAATATAACAATAAAAAAGTAAAGTAATATAAAACAAAGCTAAGTGAAGTATAAGCAAAAAAGCCGGACATACTTCGCACCATGGGTATTCTTGGCTCCTCGTGTCAGATAGACACGGTGGGTGCGTTGAATTTCAGAGAAACGATAAATCATTTCTTTATTAATATGATTCTGAACGATGTATGTTAAATAATATATATATAGAACAATAATAGTCATCATTTACCTCAAGTGTTTTTTTGAAAATTTGGGAATAACTACCGAAAATTTAGACAAAAATGACTTAAAAATCACATTTTTTTTTAATCAAAAATGTATGAACATTTAAACTGAGATATTTAATATGAAAATTATTTTGGCAAAACATTTTTTAAATTTTTTTTCAACACTTTTTTTCTCATCTATTTTCTTTATTTTCAGTAAAATTGTCTTTTTTTTTTTAGATAGAAAAATAGTAAAGTTGATTAAAGTAAAGTGAAGTATAGATAATGAAGCCAGACATACTTTCGCACCATGGGTATTCTTTGCTCCTCGAGTCAGAATATAAAAAATTGACGTCTATTATATAGTTCTTTATGTTATTAACAAACTTCGCTCCCAATCATATTATTAAAGAAAAATCATAGTTCCTTTAAAATTCAACACACCCACCAAAAGGTATCTTATTTGAGGACCGAATAATACCTATGGTGTGAAGTATATCAGGATTTTTTGTATATACTTTATTTATCTTTGTTTTCCTTTACTTTATTTTACTTTTGGATTTTGAGCGAAGTAAAGAAGCTTATGAATTTAAAACTCATATATTTTTTTCCCGTTCTGGAAACACTTTTACGTATAAAAATATTGATCCAAGAGCCTTGATCAGCCACTTTTAGATTCAAATATCGGTTCTTGATGGTACTTTATATTTAGTATTTCTCAAAGTTCGCATTATTTCAAAGGGTTTACACTTATCACCATTGTCACCCATTCAATCCTTGGACCCTCTTCAAGATCGCGACTTTGACTCTTATCTCGACCCCAAACCCCCACCCAAGACCCTGTTCCTCTGCTCTTTGACCCTCCCCCGTGACCTCCTACCCACCTTATCTCTACCTTACCTATCCTGTAACATTTTATTTTGTAGTGTGTGTAAAAGTATTGTGTAAATAATAAAAAACCACTGCTACATTAAATAAATGTTTAAAGATTTTTTGAGGCTAAAGATCCCAAAAATCGAATTCTAAGTCCGCCTATGATCAAGTCAAAATTTCCCTCTGTTGCACAAGTTGAGCGATATTTTCGATTTGCGGAGTGTAGGGAGTTGTGGTTTATACCCTATTAAGGAAACCCTTGGTCACGGTTTATAAGTTGTGATAACTGAAATGTTTATTAGTGATAAGAGAAGACTGATTTAATAATATTCCGATTGGTTTATTAAATTTTACTCCGGATCCTCTCGTGCACACAGGCGTAAGTAATTCACGTGGAAGAATTACCCCGAAAAATATAATATCTCTGTTATACACACATCGCGAGAAACGAACCGATCGTTAGGGTAGTACGCCCGTACTCTTGGGTAGTATCTGCCATTACTCTTGGATCCAGTGGCACAACTAGGATTTTTTAAAGGGGGGGATGTCCACCTATAAATTTCTACTATAATTATTTAAATATAAAAATTATAATCAATGTTAATGGACACTTTACAAGAATTTTTGATTAGAAATTTCAAGTAGAAAAATCTAACTGCCTTTTTTACGAGTTAACATTTTTACTACGTTATTTGTAGGCAAATACAATTTAGCGTTGCACATTCAACAATATGAATTTTTAAAGCTTGTTTCGGGTTTATCTCTGAATTAATAGAGTTTATAACTTTATAATTAAAAGGATTTTTTTTTTTCAATGCTTATTGAATAAAATTTTCATAAATATGGTTTAAGGGGGGGGTGTCCAGATCAGGCCCGTGCGCAGGATTTCATAATGGGGAGGGTGGGGGTTTGAAAAAAAAAAATGTGTAAAATATATACATCAATAATTAGCAAATAGTTTTATAATATACTTATATTTATTATTTATTATTAATTTTGAAAGTACCTATATTAAAAGTGTTTTTTCGTGTAATAGTGTAATTTCGTGTTCTCCTAATTGCACTTGAAATATTGAATAAAATATTATCGTATATGTTCTATACTTCTTTTCTTTTATTGTCATTATATTTTGTCGATGAACAGCAAACGTGAAGATAGCTTTATTTAATATTATATTATTGTACTATGTTAATATATTGTATTATGTTATGCATTATTACAAAATATAAGATAAATATTTCACATAATAGATCAAATGAAAATTACAATTTTTTCTGTCATGGGGGGGGTTGAACCCTCAAAACCCCTCCCTTGCGCACGGGCCTGGTCCAGATACCCAAAACACCTCCCTTGGTTGCGCCACTGCTTGAACCGAGTGTCGAATCCTCGCGCACACGTACACTCTCCCTTTGTCACACACATACACACACACGTAGTATTATACACGATATATATACACACTAAACACACACACACACACACACATGTAAGTATACAGCATATATATTTTATATACTTATATATTGTATAGGTACGAGAGTCGTCGTCGTCGTTGCGTGGATCTCGCGCCATAGCCCGTAGACATCATTTGTTTTACTCGGATTTTTTTGTTTTTTTTTTTTTGTACATTTTTTCAACTTTTTTTTTTTTTTATCTGTCGTACACGTACAACACACGCATACATACACAGTATAATATACCTCGATCGTTGTGCCGTCTCTCTCCCACCTCGTGGCCGTGTCGTGTGATCGCTATCGCACCATACGCGCGTGTATATTATATTATAATAATATGTGTATAATAAATGTATTATAATAGTCCGTCGTTCGACAGTCTTCGGTTGGCATATAATATGTACCAGCCAACATAATTATCGGCCCTTAGTCGTAATAATAATAATAATAATAATACGATACGCAAGCGCGTACTGTAATATTGTGCATTTCGAACACGGTGTTGGTATTTTCGTTCGGGGGGGGGGATGAACTATAGAAATAATAATATTAATTATAATAATTAATAAATATATATATATATATATATATATTATACATATTAAAAATTAATGCGTTGTTATTACTAGGTTGTAAATACACTTATTTTACGTATATAAACTTATATGTACCGCGGCGCTGCCACGTCGTGTATCTTGATCACAAATTATATTTTATAATAATAATAATACTAATATATCGTGTGGTATCGAACATTTTTTAAATAGTTTTCTCGCCAAACTGACCGGATCGGCCCCTCCGGCGCTCTCATTTCTATACGACGACGACGCGTGTACGTTGTATGTACTTAAACGTAACAATATTTATTTTGTACGATATTATATTATTATTATACGGCATACACGATATCGGGGACCATTGTGTGTCCAGTGTGTGTTAATACACGGGGTTTTTATTTTCCTTCTTTATAATTTATTTATTTATTTTTTTTTTTTTCCTAACGAGTTTTCCTGATTTTTTTGTTGTTATTATCGTTTTTAATAACAAGGCGCGAGCGTGCGGGAGTAACTACGTTATAATCGGTGGCTTCCACTCGGTAATTTCCAAAACCATTGTATTCAAATTTTCACCGGCGGCACCACCGTCGTCGCCGCGGCACGTCTACCGAAATGATAAATATTCTCGATCAATGATACTTACTGTATTTTATTTTTTTTTCGACGTATGTCATGGTGAATTTCACAACGATCGGCAAAGGACTTGGTTCTCGGGTGTGATTGAATAATATGCAATAACTGAAAGGTGAATGTTGTAAAAAAAATGATAATCATAATAATCTAATTTTAAACTTAAATTTACATTTTTTATTACCGGTTAATGACTTAATTTACTATAATTGGTGGTCAACGATGATCAAACAGCGTTTGACACTCGAAACACTATTAAAATCATCAAAAACATGCTCTTCGAAAAGAACTCAAATCGTTCAATTTAAGCATTGTAATTACTTTAAATCATTAATAGAATTGCATGAGATGAATGAATGAAATTAGGTATATGAAAATGAAAAAAAAAAATCTTGTTTTTTTTTAGTACCGTAGATGATCACAATAGAAAATGTTAAGAAAAAAGATCTAAAATATATAATATAATGCATTTTCATAGAAATCTATGGAAAACAGAAAAAAATACTTTCATATTTCATGTTTTAAATCGTTATACCAAGGCGTGTAAGAAAAAAAAATTACAATAGAGTGTATAATAGTATATTATTATGTTCGAGTGACGAAACAACACAATAATATTATTATTATCGCGACAGAATTTCGTCGGAAAACAAACACCACGGATCGATACACCCCGCGCGGTAGCTGTACGTCGTTTTTTGTCCGTCGGGAATCTTTGTTAATTTTTTTTTTTTAGAAATTAACGTGTGACGCAATCGTTACCACTACCGCGTGATCGTTTTATAATAATAATATGTGTCGTGACTTTTCTTCGACAATATTAAGTCATTACATTGTGTGTTTAACGCGCGACGTGAAACCCCGAAAATATTATGTTGTCAGTAATAATTATTATTATAGTATACACTAATCACAAACGGTCTTTACCGAACACGATCGTAGTCCGCAGATACGCGCACAATATTATAATAATATAATAATGTATTCCGTGAGTTAGTAGGTATATAATAATTTTGTAATAACGTATTATTAAAGACGGCTCACACACACACACACACAAACCCGTACATACATACACACATACGACATACAAGCGCACATTTTTCGAAATGGCATTTTTCGCATACACTATTAACGTAGTAACAATTATACCGATTTCCTATAATAATTATTGTTTAGATTTCAGAAAATAAAATAAACAAATTATAATATGTATTATTATCTCTCTCTTCGGCCGATAGCGATTTCGACGTTCATATTATAATGATATCGTATGCTTCAATAAATCGAAATATCAATTCGTCGCTCGATTTCCGGACGCCTTTTAAATTCTGAGCGGAGCGAAGAAGCTAGTGTTTTTTCAATTACGTTTATTTGTTTTTGTTTTTTTTTATTTTTTCAAGCTTTTTCGTTCGGAAAATACTTATCCAAAAGTGTCGACCACCAAATTTCCCCGACACCGTATTTGTCTCTTGAGATGGTACATTTGAGAGATCATTTTTCGAAATTATCATTTGTTTTTTACATTCTGAATGAAGTGAAGAAGCTAGTGTTTTTACAATGATGTTTATTTAGTTTTTTTTTTCTGTGTACAACTTTTCGTATAGAAATACTTGTCCAAAAGTTTCGATCAATAACTTTTTGAAACCCGATTCGCCTCTAGATTGTACTATATGGAGGTCATTCTTTGAATTTATCAATTCTTCAATGTTTTTTTTGGAAAAAACTATTTTCGTTTGACTAAAACGACTCGAAAACCATAATTTTTTGATCAGAATTTTATGAAAATTTAAACATGGATAGAAAATCCTATAAAAAGATTTTGGCGCAAGAAAATTTTGAAAATGTGAAAAAAAATTTTGGACATTTTTCGAACATTTTTTTTTTCTTGTATTATTAACTTCCTTCGTTCAGAATCGTTTTACTGAAGAAATGATTTATCGTTTCTTTAAAATTTAATACGCCCGTCAAGAGAATACCACCCGTCGTGCGAAGTACACCCATCGTGAAAAGTATGTCCGGCTTTTTAAAAACTTCGAGAAAAACTATTTAAAATTTAAGAAAAAAGAATCGGACGCTGTCGTTTTTAATCCAAACGTTATGAAAATGTAAACATACGAGTAGATAGATAATAATAAAAAAATTATTTCAGTACCAGAAAATATACCAAAAATTTGAAAAAAATTGGACATATTTTTCTAACACTTCAATTTATCATTAATTACCCCCCCCCTTACTTTATTTATTAGATAAAAAAAATTTAAGTAAAATAATATAAATAAAGGAAAGTAAAGTTAAGTAAAGATAAGTAAAGTAAAGACATAAAAGCCGTGCAAACATCGCACCACGGGTATTCTTCGCTTTTTGGATGTGACCCGAACTGTGATAGCAAAATATTTTAACCACATTTCCTCCATATTAGACTTTACCATAGTCACTTTAAGCTTATATTAAATAATTTCGTAAAATTCAATCGATAAAAAAATATCTTAATGCTAGTTAGGTGCTTCATAATTATGAATTATTTATTTCCTCGGTATATTCTGCAGTGTAAAAACGTTGTACTTCTATTCATTCTTAAATATTCTTCTCTCGTCATATAGTTCGTTGAATAATATTTTTTTGAGATATGTATTTCAAAAACAAGTTTTACTCCGTAAAATAATTTTAACAAACTAAATTTGTATAAATTTGATTTCTTAACGTAATTAATTAATTACTCCAAACAATAATTGTGATCAGATGTCTAAATTTCAGTGATTGATTTTTCATTTCATCACAAAATGAAAATTATGGTGAAATAAACGATTAATTACTCTATATAGATATTCTAAAAAAAAAAATAAAAAAACATATATTTTTTCAAATTGTATTCCGGAATTTGTTATCGATTAAAATAATGTAAAATTTGTCGCACACTATGCAATTTAGTACCAAAGATATTGAATTACATTTAATACACACACTGAGGTGCGTTTAACACGAAAATAGGCTCTGACGTAACAAAAAGGCATCTGATTATTTTAGTTTTTAAAAATGAAATTTAATCACTCATACACAATTTTTCTAATTCCGCGTTTTGCTTTTATTTTTATTTTTCCACTGGATCTATATTAATTATTATTAATAATTCTTTGATTAATTTGATTAGTTTAATTTGAAAGCAATACGATAAATCATAACGTTCGGATCGTTGTAAAAATGTACCCCTAAAATACGACATCATTATGTTTAAAATAAATAATAGTATGGAATACGTTATACTTAAAAATATTATACACTGCAGTTACCTACAGACGTTTTATATTTTAATGAATTACTATTTTTGTATTTTACTTTACGTTAACTGATTTTGACAGTCATGTTTGGACGATTTACGTCCGACGTACGATAATGAACATTTTATATTATATACCTATTGCTGCAGCTATATACGAGAATTCACCCCCCGATTTTATTATTATTATTATTATTATTATTTTTTTCAACCTTTCATCGTGTTTATGTACATCATGTGTATATGTGTTTGTGTGCATGTGTGTACATTAATAGATGAAACGACTGATAAAATGAAAACATTACTTTATACAGTTTTTTTTTTTTTTTTTTTTTATAATATGTTCTTTCAAACAGAATAATAATGTGCTTGTTAGTCTTGTATATTTATCTATTTAACTCGTTCGGTCTATGGGATTTTTATATATTATTATATTCGAAATAATTTATACACACGTAATTCCAACGGTCGATTTAATAGTATTGTTAGAGATCGAGTTGTGATTTTCAGACGACGCGTTTGATTTGGGTATCGAAGAATAATAATAATTATTAGTGTCAAATGCACAAAATGACTTTGTTAAATTAATTTTAAATCCAAAAAATTATGGCCGAATGAGGTATTGAAATAATACACTATTAGTTGATTAAAGTTCACGTGCAAAAAATTAAACAAACGTGTGCGTTCTTAAGAACAATTATATATTATTCGCTTTATTTCCGTTATTTTTTTTGGCAACAAAACGTGAATTTAATGCAGTAAATAACCTTGAGAAATGCGCTTAAATACGTTTTTGAATACACTCCAAATTACGATATTAAAAATTCGTTTGTACGAATGAAAATTTGAATATTTTAACGTTTATATGTTCTTTTTAATAGGACTAATAGGAGTTAATCGTTCAGTTTATTTAAACGTTATGTGAAAATAAAATAAATTAGAAGTAAAGTAAAGCAAAGCAAAGTAAAGGCAAGAAAGTCGGACATATTTCACACCACGAATATTCTTTGCTCTTCTGATCAGATATTCTTGGTGGATTTATGGAATTTTTAAAGAAACGATAAATCATTTCTTCAATAAGACGATTCTGAACGAAAGAAGTTAATAATATAAAGATCAATAATGGTCGTCATTTCCAACACACTTAACAAGAGTATCTGATCCGAAGAACGAAGAATATCCGTGGCGCGAAGTATGTTCAGTTTTCTTGCATTTACTTTACTTTACTTTGCTTTGCTTTATTTTACTTTATTTTTTTTTTCTTTATCTAATAAATAAAGGAAAAAATATTCAAAGAAAAAAAATGTTGGATAAATGTCCAAAATTTTTTTTCACATTTTCAAAATTTTCTTGCGCTAAAATTTTTCTTATATTATTGTCTATCCATGTTTAAATTTTCATAAAGTTTGGATCAAAAAATGATGGTTTCTTGGTCTTTTTGTCAAATTTTGGGTATTTTTTTCCCAAAAAAGTGAAGAATTAAGAAGTTAAATGTTTGATTATATTGACTCCGATCGTGTAGTTCTACTCAATCGTATCGCATTGTCATAAATTAAACGCTGTAATATTTTAAAAACTCATACGGTTTGTTTAAAATATTCGGAGACTAGGATATAACTCGTAAAATTTAAACACGACGTATATACGGCCAGTGCAAAATAAAATACATTTATCCGAAAATGTTTAATGATAGAATTTAATAAAACGAGTACTGTGAATTGAATTAAAAAAGAAAAAACCGGTCGAAGAAAACGCAAAAATTAGAGTTTCAAAATTGTATTTGTTGTTACAAGATCCGAATTTTGTGTTAAGCTAAAAAAAAAAAAAAAAATAATGGGTCTTCCTATAAAGTTAAATAAATTTAATAAATTGGTACTTTGAAATAAACTAAAAAAGGAAAAACCGGCCGAAGAAAATGCAAAATTAGAGTTTCGAAATTGTATTCTTTGTTAATGCGTCTTCCTATAAAATTGGTCCGAAGATGTTTAATGATGGAATTTAATAAAATGAGTACTGTGAAAAGAACTAAAAAGTAAAAACCGGCCGAAGAAAACGCAAAATTAGAATTTCGAAATTGTATTCATTGTTACAAGATCCGAATTTCGTGTTAATTTGTAATAGTTTGTAACAGTTGTAATATTGGTATTTTTTCCACCATTAACGCGTTTCACTTATCGACATTCAGAATGTTAATTTTTTTTTGTTTTCTATTTTTTTTTTGTTTTATAATTCGTGACTCCGCATAATTTTTATAACGTTATTTTTACTTTCGAAACTTTTCGTGCGCCGCAATGCTCATCAAGTATTTATACGCCAATCGGAACACACTAACATTGAAAAAATAATCGTTAAAATATTCACCCGTCAGACACGTACGATGACATATTATTATTATTGTAAATTCGTTGTTTTACCGGGCGTGTAAATCAATAGGCGTCAGTCATCGGAAGTAAATGTGGATTGTTTTATAAAAGGGTTATACGTACGGTTTGACAGTAATCGTACGTTACGCGAGCGTGAAAATAAAAAATATGCATACAGGGTGTGTCCCAGTACGATTTGACAAATGCAATAATTTTTGTTCTGTTGATAATTTTTATTATTACCTATTATTATTAATTATTACAACACCATTGCGCTACAGCAATACAGGGGCGTATTTATAATTGTTGTTCTGGGCTAAAATGAAATCTGACCATATAATTTGTGATTAATGATACGTTATGAAAATAACTAATAAGACACTTATTTCAAACATTTTATACGTTCATAACTTCATAGCAATATTTCTATACTCATTCCATTTTAACCAATGGCTTCTGTACTAAATTTTTATTTTAAAATACTTTCAACTCTCACTAACATCACCAGTAATTTTCATTCATCCCTGGAATAGGGCACATAATGAGCAGAAATAGGTATCAAAATACCACTGTCACAATGTACTTAATAACAATTGTAATAATTGTTTTGTTATAATGTGCTGAATTAAAAACATATAAAATTAGAATTATTTAAAGTTTATATCCTTTTTCACAGTCACAATGATTTTTGTTCGACTTAAGATTTAATGAATGCCTATTTTAACCTAAGTACATCAATAAAATAGTTAGGGTGGCCAGTTAAATGTTAAGGGTAGCCCGGCCACACCAGGTCACCATTTAGCTACGCGCCTGATACATATTATTATTTTTTTTTCCAATATTGTTAAACAAGTCAAAGTATTACCAATTGACGTCATACAATTACTATTATAGTCATAATATTATTGACATAATTATGACGTGTTTGACAAAATTATTAAATTATTCGCTAACTTAAAAAAATTTTAAAAAATGAACGGCTTGACATTTATTAGAAATTCAATCACTAAATATTTTTTTAGAAATCAGGTTCACAAAAGGCTATTGTGAATTATTTATAAAACTGTAGTATAAGATTTAAAATTTGAAAATTTGGGATCTGTAATAAAAAATAAAAAGAAGATTAAACGTTATTATTGCTGTAACGCAATGCTGTAGTAATAATTTTCAAAAAAAAAAAAAATTAAAAAATTGTTAATAATAGAACAAAGTCGTTGCATTTGTTATATCGTATTTAGGCACCCTGTATTGCGTCGCGTAGGTAATGCGAAAAATACGATTTGTCATCACTCTGAAGTAAATAACATTTTTCGTTTAATATTTTATGTTGATCGTAAAACGATACTTTCAAGCGTTCTACTTAAGTGATGTAGTGAATATATAAAGGTCAAAATTAAAGACTGTGTGATATTTGTGTTGTTTAATTACTGCTGATAAGGCGCGTCTTTTTTTTTTTTTTAGTAATCTAACTGATTTTCAAAAGAGAAAAAAAACAGTGTATCTAGTATTCCCTAAGCCGGGAAGACTACTCTAAATTTCCAAATACTGACCCCAACGAAGTATCTTAAAATATGAAATTCTCGTGTATAGAGAAATAGTGCGTTAAGCAGTACAGCTATAGGGCGGTGAAGAGGGCGAAATGATACAACTCCCACGTTAAATCCACCCCTAAATATGCCACACTACTTACGTCATCCCGATTATCCGATACACGTCTGATTATTTTCTAAAAAATATTTTTTTTTTTTTTTTTTTTTTTTTTCATTAAGTTACCCATCCGCGGCATCTGTGGCCATTGGACGTGAAATTACATAAGTGTGTGGTTACATTACAGAGATATTAATAGTTTAACAATAAAAATAAAACAATATTAGAAATATAAATGAGCTATTCTAAGGTTTATACATTTAAAGTTTATTTAAAAGGTTGGTTTCAGAGAGGAATCGAATTAGCTTGGAGACGTTGTTGGGTTCCGGGTTGAGTATTTCCACTAGATGATCGGAGATTTGAAGATGTTTTCTTTCTCTGTCGTAGATTCTGCATTCGGTTAATATGTGTTTGACGGTGAGGAGGACCCCACAGCATGTACATAAAGGAGGATCTTCGTTTTTCATTAGATGAGCGTGTGTAAGGAAGGTGTGACCTATTCTGAGACCAGTGATGACGGTCTCCTGTTTTCTTGTGGTATTGATGGGGAATATAAAAGGTTTAATGGATTTTTTAACTTTTTAATCCAATGGAAACTCTCTAAAAACTGTTCAATATATACAGCCGAAGCCCTGGCAATTCTTAAAGCTATTGAGTATTCCATATCAAATGTAGATGACAATAATATCACAATTTTTAGCGACTCTCTCTCTACCCTCAACAGCATCCAAAATATTTTCTCCCCCTCCGACATTGCCAGAAAAATCCAAAACACACATATCAAAGCACAACAAGCAGGCAAAAAAATTACATACACTTGGATTCCCGGTCACTGTAATATTATTGGAAATGAACAAGCAGATAAGGCAGCCAAACTTGCTCACTCATCACCAAACGCTCTCACCTTACCCTTTTTTTCTTTTAATGACATAAAAAAAGTCATCGAGGAGGACACATTCTTTCAATGTCAAAAGGATTGGAACGAAATGTCCACTAAGCTCAACGAAGTTAAAAAATATTGTTCAATAATCTCCGTTTATGTTGGAATTAAAGGGAAAATCTCTGTGCTCGCTTAGATAATAATAATTATTATGACTACCTACTACAACACCGTCCTCCCCCAGCAGTCGCGTCACTACACTCGGGGTGGTTAACCGTCCGGGCGCCACCGGGTGTGACGACACATAAAATATACGTATCACCATAAGTATGTTTTAATGGGAACTCGGTTTTCATTCAGAAAAAATTACGCGCCTCCGTGGAAAAAAAAAGGGTCTAGCGATTCGGAGGAATTTTTAAACCGCGGAAACAGCGGTCGGCCACCGTCGATCCTAATCGCATACCTCCGTGGAACGTCACGAATAAATCAAATACGTAATGATTCGGTTTACCTGTAAGGTACGCGTGTGACCTCACTCGAACGTATTAACCTGAAACGCGTACTCATCGCGGTCCGTCCATAAATCAGTTTTGACCGCACGTAATTAATTTCTTTTTTTCTCTTTCTCTCTCTGGAACAGTAATACGAATAACGATCGTTGGTTTTGGAACAGCTCTGGACACTGAATCGATACCGAGAAATAGCAAATATATACTACACAGGGTGGTTTCGTCACGAGTCACCCCGTTAGTTATAACCCGGTGTTGTATGCGGAAATTCGAATTTGGTTTTGTTTTCGGTTCAAAATGTAATACCGGACGAACGGATATGGTAGCAGAACATACCCGAACACACGTGCATGAAGTTGGCCCTTCCGACTTCATGCACCAAGTTCAGAACTTCGAAAGTTCGTCGACGGCTTTCTGGTGACTTGCAAATTTCAGAAGTCGACTTGTAGTTACTTGCAAATTAAGACAAACATTTTGGTACCAATTTTGAGCTTTTAGGACAACTTGGGTGGGTTACCTGAAGTTAGCTCACCGTTTTGGTGTTTCCTATGAAACAAGGGGAAATATTGACTAGCAAAATTCGAAAATCGATTTGCAATTAACTTGCAAAATATTAATAAAAGTTTCGACATTCTTTGGTTAAGTCGGTGGGCCAACTTCATGCACGTTCCGAATACCTGTATTCACAAGCGGCTATTATCAAACATTATTTGTATTTGTGTCTCTTAAATTAACTAGGTGCACCGCAATAAAAAAATACAAATGTTTAAAAAATAAAATAAAAACACTCGCTTTTCCTGAGTATCAGCTACTGAGTGATGAAATTGATTCGATCACTTCCGAAGGACATGAGTGACGTTTTTAAAGTTATTCGGGAGAGCTGATAAATAATTTTTCAACAGTAACTTATAACTTTATCATAATACGTTTTTGATTTTGGAAAATTCGATAAGATTAAAAAATGTATTTATTTTAAACGATCTGCTACAACTGATTTAATCGATATATATTTTTTTTTTTTTATTAAAAATTGGGTATACTGTTATGTAATTTGGTGTTGATACCCAATTAATTTTCTTTACTTGTTTTTTTTTTTTTTTTTTTTTGGTACTCTGGCTTATTGACATAAAAACCGTAAACGTTTAATCTATTTAAACTCGATCTAGTTACCTAACAATTTAATTGTCTTTATCTTAATCTTAATTCAACTAAGGTTTAATTTAACATAATTAAATTAAAGACGACCTATCTAAAGAAATTTGTTTTTGTAAAAACGTAATTTGTATATATGCGTACTGAAAGCATAGAACTAATATATATATATATATATATAATATATATATAAGCTAGTGTTTTTACAATGATGTTTATTTTTTATTTTTTATTATTTTTTTTTTCTGTGTACAACTTTTCGTATATAAATACTTATCCAAAAGTTTCGATCAATAACTTTTTGAAACCCAATTCGCCTCTAGATTGTACTTTAGACGGGTCATTTTTTGAATTTCTCAATTCTTCAGTGTTTTTTTTTGGAAAAAACTACCCAAAATTTGACAAAAACGACTCGGAAACCATAATTTTTTGATCAGAATTTTATGAAAATTTAAACATAGATAGAAAATCCTATAAAAAAGATTTTGGCGCAGGAAAATTTTGAAAATGTGAAAAAAAATTTTGGACATTTTTCGAACATTTTTTTTTTC
>JAIPRM010007019.1:0-17727 GCA_025469315.1 Stegophylla sp. TES_Ste_2020 | reverse complement strand
CGAGTCATTTTTTGTCAAATTTTGGGTAGTTTTTTCCAAAAAAAACATTGAAGAATTAAGAAATTCAAAAAATGACCTTATTAAAGTACAATCTAGAGGCGAATCGGGTTTCAAAAAGTTATTGATCGAAACTTTTGGACAAGTATTTCTATACGAAAAGTTGTACCCAGAAACAAAAAAAAATAAATAAATAAACATCATTGTAAAAACACTAGCTTCTTCACTTCGTTCAGAATCTAAAAATAAACCAAAAAAAAAAAAAATGTTAGAAAAAATGTTCAAAATTTTTTTTGTGTCCCGAATTATAACCGAACGTAAACGATTAAAGCTTTTGTTGCAGTAATATTTCAAATATGTTTATACGCTCGCGTGTCAAGTCGAAATAATTAAAATTCCAGAAACGATCAGGTAGGTATGGGTGCGCGCGTGCGGTGGTATCGAACGCGGTGGCGCACGCGAAGGGGGGTTCAAGGGGTCACGACATCTGAAAAATATTAAAATATACGCGGGGACGTGACCGCGGTGGCTGTCAAACGGTTTTGTTACGAGTGGAGGGTGGAGGGGTAGATCGAAGTGAAGAAGTTAATGGTGTTTTTGATTCTGAGTGGGATTTCGAATGACCAAAATCGATTTTGTGAAATTATTGAGTAAATTATTGTACCACGGCTAGATCCTGCTACTGACCATTAACAATGAGATGTTACTTCAATTTTATTTATTAAAATTTTGGTCATCAGATATTAACTGAAGTTCTGTAAATTATCCATCTAAAATCATTTGATTCGTATTATAATTTATAGCATGTCATACAATCTAGTATGAAATCCTAATTCTAAAATTATTATAATTTGCTTTAAATAACTGACGAACAGCATTTTAAATTTTAATTTTAAACTCCGAGTTCCTTTTTGCTTTTCTTTTTTCTGTGTACACTTTATAATATGAAAATAAACACTTTTCCAAACAAGTTTCGACCAGTGACTTTATAGAACAGAATTAGTACTTATACTAAGCATACTAGTACCTTAAGTTGACAACGATAATAATATTTCTGGGAACATTTTAAATCGCGAAATTCCCATCCCACACTCATGGCGTGGCAATTTCGAGAAAAAACACTTGTGGCCGACAACGCTCGTCACATTATTCGTCGTTCTATACCGTGATGAAACCCAGGTCAGGTCTTAGAAATTCCTTCGTATAGGATTTCGTGAGAATTTCCGTCAACCGGGGGGATATTTCGCCGGGGTTTCGCGATGCATACCGATCGATGTTGTTCGCCCACAGGTTGTTGCGGGTACCTGCGATTTATGTGATTTATCCTTAAAATATGATCTTAATATTATTTCCACCACTAGTTGAATACCGCGTACTAATTATAGCGTTTGAAAAATCTGAAATTTTCTTGCAGTTGCACATTTCATTTTTTTTCTTTTAATATATTTTTGGATTTTTGTCAGTGATCTTTATGAATCATAATTTACTCTACTTTTACTTTGCTCCACTTTACTTTACTTTATTATACTTTATTTCATTTTGGTTTACTCTTCTTGACTTTAATTTTTTTTTTTTTTTTTTTATCCAATAAATAAAGAAAAGGACTCTACTAAAAACGAAAGTTTGTGATGAGAGAAAAAAAAGAGTTAGAAATTAATTTCCAAAGATTTTTTTTCACAATACGCCAAAATGATACTATTCATATTACTGTCTACCTCTTTATTTAAATTTTCTTAAAGTTTGGATTAAAAAATGATAGTTTCCAGGTATTTTTGTCAAATATCATGTAGTTTACCCAAATTTTAAGAAAATAATTAATGATTTAGAGAAACGACCTGTTTGATGTGTTTCATCTAGAAAGAAAATCTGTTTTTGAAAAGTTGCTGTTTGAAACTTTTGGACAAGTATTTCTGTACAAAAATGTGTACAAATAAAAGAAGACCGAGGAAAAAAACAAAATAAAAATATCACTGTAAAAATACTAGCTTCTTCGCTTCGCTCAGAATATAATGAGACAATAATTGTAATTAAAAAGTTTACAAAAACGATGATTAAATATCCGAAATTAGGTATCCGAATCGGCGGGGAGGTGTCCGGTATTGCCGAGTGTCGAGCGAAAAATTTAAGTTCATCATTTTTCACGTTGTCAATGATTTCGAGAATCTATGAAACGGATAAAATCACGAGATTAGATTTAATCGTCTCGTGTTTTATTAGTTTTAACTTGAACCGAATTCGACCTGTTGCGCCACAACGGTATAATGAAAAAAAAAAAAAAAAAAAAAGAAAAAAACGAACGAACGGAATTAGTAAAATAATTGAATAAATCGATAAAAACAATTCGAAGCGTCATCATTTGTCAGTGTTGTTTGTAAACAAGAACAGATCTGTTACTCTCACAAAATATCACTTTCCATTATATTATTTCATTGAATATGGCAAACGATTTTTGAAGTGTTTTAAAAATTCATACGATTTATCGCACAAACTTTGACCAATCATTTTACATCATGTTCTTACTACACGCACAGAAGTGTATTACTCACAATAATGTGTCAAAATAGATTTTTTTCAATGTTTATAATATATAATGGGATTTATGTGTTCGACCTTTAGCAGCGACGGCAGGTTTACGGTGGAATTTATTTTTAAGTTTTCACTCTGGTTTAGAGAGAGTTATAAAGTCAAAATATCAATTGCAAAACGAATAATTTTTTACCTTAGACCTTGTGTATTAAACAATGAATTTCGTAATATTTTCTTTTAGACGCTTTGGGGTTGAAAATTTTATATTTAAGTTTTAACATATTTAATTCTACTCGTATTTACATTTTTTTCCAATTGAAGAGCTTCATTATTAGTATCACAAAAAAATAAATATATATATAAATATTTTTTTTTCTCTGTCAGTTTTATATCTCATTATTAGGTGAGAACATAAAAACAATATTTTGACGAGAAGAGTGTTAGAAAAAATTTCCAATAATTTCAAGCGTCAAAATATTTTCCATATTATTGTCTATTTATATTTGAATTTTCATAAAATTTGGATTGAAAAAAGATAGTTTCCTAGCATTTTTTCATCAAATTTTGTGTAGTATTTCCAAAATTTTGAGAAAACAATTGAAAATTTTGAAAAATTTTTGAAAAATTTCTAAAATGCTAAAATGCTGTACTTAACTCAGAATTGATCAAATCTTTTTGGAATTTTTATGAAATGTTCTCGTGTCTATTTTTAATAGTCAGTAAAAGTTCCAAGTTTCTAGATGAATTATTTTAGAGGTTATGTCAAAAAAAGTAATTTTCAATTTTACCGGAATTCCGGTAATTGCATGTCAATTTTCTGACAGATTTTCCCCGTTCTTGGAAAAAAAATTGAAAAATCGGAAAAATGACCTTTTCAAAGTACCACTTAGAGGTAAAAGTTGCTGGTTGAAATTTTCGAGCAAGTATTTCCATTCTAAAGAGTGTTTACGGAAATAAAACAAATAAACATTATCGTAAAGACACTGTCGCTTCGCTCAGAATATGAAATGATTTAAGCGACAGCGAATCGCATTATAACAAATTGTGTGAGTGGATTTTGTTTAAGGTAAGATAATATTATGTTATTTTATGTCTAGTTTATAGTTATTTAGTTGATATTTACGTAATTATCAAAATATATTATATTAAAATATGAAATATATGAATTAGTATTTATTATGTAAGTATAAAGAAGTTTTAAATTATTAGAACATGTTCAAATAATTGCAAAAAATTTTAAAAACTTTTGAAATTTCTAAAATAATTTGTTCAAAAATTGCTGTGAAAATGACATCATATAACTACATTTTTATAGTTTTAGTCACTTGCCCCGTAACCAATTTTATTCAATTTTGAATTTCGAATTAAAACAAAGTATTTCCATGACGTTATTATCTCATCCAATGGTCGTCAGAATTAAAAGTTAAATATTTAAGAAGAGAACACCTGTTCAAATTGAACTTTTCAAAATCGTGTCGCAGTCACCCCACTTCACCTTAATCAACTGTTTTTTTTTTTTTTTTTTTTTTTAAACGAAACGCGTTTTACAGGTACCGAAATTCGTTATTTCCACTCGCAGAGCTAAATACGTAACAGATAAAATTACGCCCTCAAAATATTATGTCCTCTGTTCTTACACAAAGCCGGTTCTCGTTTTTTTTTAAATCGTTATCTATTTTTTATTTTTTATTTTTTTGTCTGTCCGTTCAATTACGAGGACGTAAAAAATGACATATTTTTTTTTCAATAACGCGTATTCAGTACCGAAATCCGTTTCGCGGTGAATTGTCGTCAGCGCCGCGATATTCGTTTTGAAAACTAACGTTTCGAAACGAAAATTATTTTCCCAATATTTTATTTATTATATTTTTTAACTATTCTCTCTTCTATTAATTGATCTAGATAACGTAATTTATCGTCTTAGGTAACTATTATAGATAATTGACACAAGAGTAAAATTATCTATATAACTACATAACAGACGAGTGATTTTTAACATAGATAATTTCAAAACTGTTCAGATTATATGTGTGTAGGCCCTCACACGAGCTTGCTCAGTGGGGCCAATTATTCTTTTCTAGAGAATTTAAATAAAAATAATGATAATTATATAAAAAAAAATTTACTTAAAAGTTACAAAGTTCATTATTATTACAAATATATATATATATATATATATATTTTTTTTTTCTCAAACTGTTTTCGACTATAATGTTCGACTATTAACTTAGAACAGGAAAAGAGGGTTGGGAAAATATTATAAAAATTTTCAAAATTTTCTTTTACCAAAATATTTTCAATATTATAGTTTGATCTACAACAAAATTTTCTTAAAATTTGATTAAAAAAAAAAAAAAAAAAAAAATGTTTTAAAGCCTTTCTTGTCAAATTTTTTTCAAAATTTTGCATAACCAATCGAGAATTAAAAAAAAAAACCCTCTTAAAAGTACCCTAAGCTGATAGGTATTTTTCCATTATATTCATAACTAATTAATTTACTGTTAAAAAACGAACATGATTTTAAAACCAACAAGATATCTGCTCAGAATTCGAAATATCTTTATGGGATATATTGATATATAAATGTACAAACGTCTTGCTTGCACCCCCACCCCTCTTCACTGTAAAAATGTCTAGTCACGCCTATGCTAATCGTATACAATACTACTTTGCATTATTATTCCAATAATAATACTATGGAATAGGTATCGTATAGATGATATTCGAAAAACGAGTGCTACCGGTGGAAGTGCGCAGCCGCAGGACGCGTTTTTAATATTCTAAGTGTTTGCGCGCGCATAATTTATGAGTGAAGAAAATATTTTCCAAAAAAGAAACGTATCGAATGAAAAGTATAATAATACTCGTATGAGTATGAGTATATTCGTAAAGTAATGAATACGCGAGTCGTTCGTATATACTAAGGTGATAAATCTTTTTGTGTAGTGCGCGTATTATTTTCTATAATCCATTTAGTCGTTTTAGATCAAATATACACAAACACAATAATTATATATTACAACAATATACGAGTATAACAAAATAGTAACAACATATTTTACTTGCCTGAATCATTCTGTTGAAGAAATGATTTTAATTAAAATCTACACACCCATCGAGAGTATCTGACCCGAGGAGTGAAGTCTGTCTGGATTTCTTGTCAACACTTTACTCTACTTCACTTAAATTTACTTTTTTTTTTTAACTTTATGGCATCAAATTAAACTAATTATGGGGCCCCCTCAAATTTCCTAGTTCCGGGGTCCCCAGAAACTTAATTTCGGCCCCCTCCCGTATCCGCCCTCGGGCACCGTGATCGATTTTAGAATTGGTAACCACTTCCCGTTTACTCGGTTGCAATTTCAAAAAGCGGTTGACGACAACCGGGTGGGTAACCGTAAAACAAAGGGGTCTGATCGAAAACCGTACTCTCGTACTTATAAGTTCATCTTTAATAATAATATTATACGATATGTTCGATAACAATAACCGAACATTTGGGAAAATTTCACCCCCCCCCCCTCCCGTCCCTATATCGTTTTCAAAACCGTCTAAATGGCCGACAAACAATCGTCTCGTCGAACCGCGAAAACCACTCGACGTTATTATAATAATAATATATACAATTACTATTTAAAAATATAATAATAATATAAATATACTATGGATCTACGGATCTATAGATCTTTTGGGCGCGAGTTCAGCGTGTATGCCACCAAGAACCCGTCGACGATATTTATTCAAATAATAAATTCACGGTAATCCGGCGCCGAACCTAAGCGCTTACGCGTATTTATTGTGCGCTAATAATGCGTTTCGCGACTCTATACAAATGGCGCGATATTATCACGATGATAATAATACATACCTTAGGCACGAACGACGCACAAGCCATATTAATAATAATATTATTATTTGCGCGTATAAAACGCGGATGGGGGGGGGGAGGGTCCCCGTTCGCGTGCAACAATATTAACGTGCGAGCGCTTATAAAATATATTTCATTATCAATAGGCGTAGTAGACATGCGTGCCAGCGCTGGGTCACTGGGTGTGTTTACCCAAAGGGTAGACGAATAATAGTGCTGGTAAATACCGGGTATCTGTTCACCCCCATACTTTATCTACCGTCTAATTTAAAATAATTGTATTTTTCAACAAGTGGTTACCGGTGTGATGCGCATAGATATTTTTTAGATTCTCAGTAAAGGCAATAAGCTTATGTGGTTTTTTACAATGATGTTCGTTTTAGATTCTGAACGAAGTGAAGAAGCTAGTGTTTTTACAATCATGTTTATTTTTTTTTTAAATTTTTTGTTTTTTTTTTTCTGTGTACAACTTTTCGTATAGAAATACTTGTCCAAAAGTTTCGATCGATAACTTTTTGAAACCCGATACGCCTCTAGATTGTTGTACTTTAAAGAGGTCATTTTTTGAATTTCTCAATTCTTAATTTCTTAATCTTTTTTTTTTTTTTTTTTTTGAAAAAACTACCCTATCACAAAAAAGACTTGGAAACCATCATTTTTTGAAAATTTAAACATAGATAGAAAATAAAATGAGAAATATTTTGGCACTAGGAAATTGTAAAAATGTGAAAAAAAATTTTGGACATTTTTAAAATTTTTTATTTTCATTTAATTTTTTTTTTCTTTTATATATTAGATAAAAAAAAAAGCAAAATAAAGTGAAGTAAAGTAAAGTATAGACAAAAAAGCCGGACGGATAATAATTCGTGTCCAAGCGGAACATCGGTTGATTGTAAGGACAACAAAATTTGGTCCTTTTTATATGATTAACCAATTACTATGTGTATTTACATTCTATCCGAAATTTTTTCATGACGATTAGGCATTTTGATTGATATTTTCAAGATTTAAGCAATATCGCACCTTTGACAATAACAGAGTATAATTTGCGTCCATTGTCCACGCAATAACGTAATTGCTCGTGAAAATTTGCTTCCTCTATAAATCTTCGTTATGACGTCTGTGTAACCCAATCGGCGTTTCCGCTGAAACTCGTTGCGAAGAAAAATATTAAACAAAAAAAAAAAAAAAAAAAAAAATGGAACGAAAAAGAACTTTGTTTTCAATTCGTGTTTTTCGCTCGTGACGACATAATAATATACGTTCGCCATTTCCGCGTATCGTTCTCGTGTCGCCATTCGTATGTGCGTCACACAAATGGTAATATTTTACTATTTTTTTTTTTTTTTTTTTTTTTTCTAATGGATTTTGGCACGAAAACGGATTCGTCTCGTGTACATTCGTCGTGTTGACGACGGAAGACAATACATACGTATATTATACAATTATTATCACCCGAATCGCTTGTGGGGCCGTTGGGGGAGGGGTGGGGTGAGTTACGCGCAGTGTTGGGATTAGATGACTGTGATAATTTGTCTAGATAAAAATATAATACGAATGCCCTCTATATTATATTATCCAGTCAAAGATAGATTTACTAAATTTCATTTAGATAAAGATAAAAATAAAAATATGTTTTTATCTAGATTACACTGTCGGTCGAATTCATAATTGATTTTGCACATTTTCAAACGTTAAAATTTTTATAAATTTTAGGAATCCCGTATTAGGTAAAAGAAAAACACGTCATACAAAACATTAAAAATAATAACGAGCAAAAACTGTATTTTTTTTTTTTTTTTTTTTATAAACATTTTTTAATAAACTTCATAATACAAAAAGTTTACGTTAAAAATAAAAGCTGGACATATTTCGCACCGCGGATATTCTTCGATCCTCGAGCAACATACTCTTGGTGGATGTGTAGAAATTCAAAGAAACGATATTTTATGTACCATCGACGTATAAGGTCTGAGAATCGCTCGTAAAATTTAAATTTGAATCACATGAAAATATAATTATAATATTATGATATTTAATTGATCATTTGCTATTATACAATTTTCGTTTTTCATTGTTATCGGCTTAGTGTATCAATATATTCATGTACTTCAGAAATCGATTTTGGAAGTTTCTGTAAATTTCGTATGGGTTCACGAGAAATATTGTTATCTCTAATTAATTTTGTGTCTTTACAGTATGTTAAAGTCGACGATGCTCCTACATTAGTAACTATTTCGAGTTTTATTAACTCGGAGGCGCGATCAGTTATATAATCAAGTCCCTTTCGTTTTATCCCGTTTTACTACTAATCTTCTGTCGAACAATAATATCGGTGTCGATATTTTCACGTGCGAATGTGCCTCTGATGATTCCCTCGAAAAAATGGTAATCAACGCCATTCGCGTGTATAATTCTTCCGCGCACGTTTTTCGTATGCATTTCCCAACCGATTTCCACGAATTTTAATTCAGTATACTTTCAGAATATTTATAATTTATTACTTTTTACCAATTGCAATTTTTTCGTTGACTGTATATAACATATTTTGTTTCATTTGCCATATTTAATTCAGACTGGTTTAAACAGATAGTATTATGTAATGACTTTAAAGAGTAATAGTATTTTAAGCAACTACACTACTTAAGTCGGGTCCACTATGAGCCGAAAGCAGAATAATAATTAACGCCATTATAATTTTTATTTTATTAGTTTTACAAACATGTGGATTTTTGGTGTTTTAAATACTTTTAGAATTCGTCCCGTAAACGTTACTCACAAGGGAGTTATCATATTATAAATATTTTACCATATCAATTTTTTCAACCGCGCGGAGATACGGTTTATGCGGGGTTGCCGATTCACAAAATATTTTTATTCATGCGCCCTTCAACGCACCCACCAAGAGTATCTGACCCGAAGAGCGAAGAATATGCTTTCTTTTCTCTAGTTTACTTTACTTCACTTTATTTCACTTTAGTTTACTTTACATTTAAATAAAGTGTTCACATTCTAATAAAAAAAATTGAATGAGAAAAAAACGTGTTGGAAAAATGTTCAAAATTTTTATTTCATATTTTCAAAGTTTCTCGCACTAATATGTTTCTCATATTATTATGTATTATGTCTATCTATGTGTTCAAATTTTCATTATGGTTCAAGAAATGATGGTTTCTGGGTCAAATTTTGGGTAGTTCCCGCACAAGTTTATATAAAGCGTCTGCTGCGGTTTCTTTGGCGCCAATTTGATTCGTATGAAAAAAAAAATAAATAAATAAAAAAAAATAAAAAAAAACAGATATTGACGCCGCCGTTAAAATAAAACATGACGTCGACGACGACCGGACGCATTAATCTTTCTCGGAGCGCGCGGAGGCGGTGGCGACACATTTTATCGTACGATCGAGGGATGATTTTTCCACCCCCCCCATTTACCACTCGCTTACACATATACACACGCAATCGTCATTAATATGTTTTGACTTTGAGTTGGCCTTTCACGGACCGGATTCACTGTCCCACACACGCGGCGGAAAGTAACGACGGTTAAGAAAAGTGCAAAATTGACAGTGAACGTTGACCTCTGGCAAAAGATTTGCGAATTGACCCTTTCTAATACTCTGATGTATGTTTGTGTGTGTGTGTGTGTGTGTGTGTGTGGGGGGAGGGGTTAATGAGTGCACGTGTTACGTAGTGTATGTGACGTGTATGTGTGTGCGTGTGTGTGAGTAAATGTTTGAGGTGTCAACGTGAGTGTATATGTGTTTGAGTTTGTGTGTGTGTGCGTGTACCGTTTGATTTTATATTGCGGATACGACGTGCTAATGCACACGTCACACGGACTGTTGTTTAATACTCTGTGTGCTGACAGACAAACAGTTTTCTGGTCTGAGAAAACGGACATTTGTCCGTGTTTTTTTTTTTCTGCCGATATATTTCTCGCTCATTTTGAAAAATCGTCGTGTTTATTTACACACACCCACACCCTCTGAACCGGCCGCACCGAAGAAGACATTTATTCCCTCGCCCCTCCGCCGCACAAAGTGCAGGTCCGGAAAGCCGGTCGATAATATATCAATTTCACACGAATAATATTTATTTTTTATTACGATAAACAATTCCGTTTTCTAATAGCGTCTCACTGTTGCGATTGCTCGTCTCGGGATTCGTTCGTCATAATCGCGTCTACTCGGAACTTCTGAAATCCCCAAGTGGCCATCAGGCTCGGTAAATTTTCGAAAATTACACGCGACCGTGGAGCCTTAAGCATAGGCGTGCGCAGCGCTCTTTTTCGGGGTATGCAGTGACTTGCCACAAGTGTTCCCGAATTTTATTAAAATGTATGATAAAATATCAGGATAATAATAAGAGAGAGAAGAGAGAGAGAGAGAGAGAGGAGAGAAAGAGAGAAGAGAGAGGAGTGAGTGAAACCGATCAGCGAGACGAACTCTCCGTTGCCGCATCGGTTTGAACACTGACGACGAGACGACGGTCTGACGGTCGCTATGAATTTTATTTTATTATTGAAAGCAAAACGATTGTCATTGGTCGATACCTGATTGGCTAATAGGATATATTTTAATCAAATAACATTTTAAATTATTAAAATATTATATAATACATACCACCTGTCCTGTCAATTAACATTAATATTACGATAATTATTATAATAACAACAATAATTAAAAAAGATGCCATAAAACATTGCCGATCAACCTTTCAACCTTTTGTGTGTTAATAATAAAATATAGGTAATTTATCCGTACTTTCTCCGATTTTTTTTTTCCAATTAAAACCTTGTAAAATGTTTAATTCTTTGTCCGTAAAAAATTTTATTGCACCAAAATATTCGCAATGAAATTTTCTATCTAAGCACCAACTTTCAAAACAATCGGTTGTGCCAATTTTTTTATATGTACGTTTTAAGTGCGTAATTTTAGGTAAAACTAACGAATTTAGTCGAAATTCTAACTTCAAACGGGCATAAAAAAAAAAAAGTTGACTAACGATTTTCGAGATTTTTTCAGGTCAATTAGACACATAATATTATGTCAGTGTGATTATATTATTAAATTTTCAAGTCTTAATATTTAAAAATCAAATTGGAAACACCGATCTTTACGAAACTAGGTACATTGATAGAGAAGTACAATACGAATATTTTGGTGTAACAAAATTTTTAAAGGACGAATATAATTGAAAGTTTTATAAGGTTTTGATTGAAGGAAAATCGCGGAAATAGTACTGACAATAATTATTCTGGGAATACTGAAATAATTATTATCGTGAAATCATTTTAGTTATTTGAAATTTTAGGATTGAGAGATCACCGCGGTTCTTAATTTAAACGTTTTTCTTGATGTATTTACGCTAATATGCACGTAGTTTAAATTTTACCTCCGAGGTTGTTTTGCGCTGCTCCACAAATCGAGGGATTATTTTAGATTTTCGGAACGAAACGGAACCATGCAATTATGCAATTATTATACTCCATAAATATACATTTTACAAAACAGTGTTTGATACGGGATTGATCTGATTAATTTTAAATCTGCTAATAATAGAACATACGATTCGTTTCGCGTAGGTTAGTTCGTCGCGTTCACGCCCCCGCTTCATTTCGAAAATTTAAAATAACCCTTCGACTTGCTGCGAAAAACCACCCAAGTGGTAAAATTTTAAATACTCGCACATTGAAGTCCGTTTAATACGGTTCTTGGTCAAAATATCTCCGGTCAAAAATATCTCAAAAAATTTTTTTTTATTAATAATATATTTTTATGTATAAATGTTTATATATTGTTTGAAATAATTTACTAGCTAACTATAATTATAAGATTAAATAAATACATTTAAAATTCAATATTGTGGAATTGACTGACAATTTTAAACAGCCGTTCATCTTAGTCACTGTATATTTTTAATTTAATTTTTGGATTTGCAGATTCGCATGACAGAGATTGTACGAATTTGACCTAAACGTATTAAAAGTAATTTAATTATATATTGTTAAATACATAAATATTATATACCTCGCATATGAAAAAAATGAGGATTTTTTCACGGAATATTTAAGTTACTATAAAAACTTTGTTTTCTGTAACTAATTATTTCTATGTCGCCTTAAGGATGTCCTGTGGCTATATAAACTATTTTTTTCAAATGGCGAATTAACACTGCAGAATTTTGTTTAAGTTATTTTGCATTGAATTTCGATGTATTGAAATCAAAATCTGAACTAGTAGTTTTTGAGTTAATCAAATTAAAGTATTATCCGGCTATTGCATTTTTTGTCAATTTTTTTTAATTGTTCACGCTTTTGGAAAAAATGTTGAGAAATTTGAAAAATTACTTCTTTAAAGTACCATATATCATTATGTGTAATTTCGGATCTATAGAGTTACTGATCAAAACTTTTAGACAAGTATTTCCATACGAAAAAGTGTTCATAGAAAGAGAAAAAATAAAAATACCAAAACACTATTGTAAAATAATAAACTTCTTTGCTTCGCTCAGAATCTAAAAAAAAAAAAAAAAAAAAAAAATGAAAGTAATGGAAACCGGGAAGAATAGGAAACTTTTGTTATTTAAATGGAAATGTTATAATACATGTAATAAATATATGTACCGTATAGCGTAAATATTTATAATGTGTTAGTCTTATATTTTTAAAAATATATAGTAAAATAAGAGAACAACCTTTTTCCGATTTGACGGAAACGGACAGAACCTAATAAAACAGGAATCTGTTTTTTTTGGCGGAAAAGGGTTAATGGCTATGCCCAACATATCATCACCAATAAAAATGCGGGCGATATGAAGTTTGGTCACTTTGACCCAAAACCCAACACATTTGAGTACAAATATAGACACACATCGTTTGGACACAGAATAAAATGTTTTTGGGTAAATAATAACAATTTTATTTAGAAAATCAGTGAGCGAAATTAACGATAATATATACATATATTTTGTTATCGATTATAATCTTTAAGGGTGACACTCGATATACTTTTTTATGAATAAGATTCCTCAAATTTTCATTATACAAAAGATTTTTTTTTTTTTTTTTTTTTTATTTATCCGAATGTAACACGATTCCGCACGAAAACTGCTGCGACGTTGCCGGTTTTCAATGAAAAAATAAAAAATAATGATTATTTGGCAACTTGTGTTTCAATTCTATTGGGGTACCTGGCAGGCGATTATAATTATTAATCAATTGATTATAGAAACTTTTTGGCGAACAACTTTTTTTCTGAATTTAATAAAATTAAACTTGGAGCTTTTAATTTTATCGGAACAGCAGGCTGTACCACTCTAAAAGTTCATCGCATTAAAAATACCGCATTAAACAATAACTATTTTTTCCTTATTTCTCTCTGAATTATTCTTCGTTTGACTAAAGTTTAAAATGGAATAAAATTCAACAGTCAATAAAAACGTGATCGCAACAGGTACAGATCAGCTGTAACTCATGAGTCTTATATCTCCTCCAATCTATTATTATTATTATTATTATCAATCATTTTGATTCCTAAAACTGTGTGGTTAAAATATTATTTATTTTATTATAGGTGTTATATAATATATAGTATATAGATTATAGAGCCCTTATTATGTGTATATATATATATATATTTTGATTTTTATATAAATCTTAATATTATTCTTGATAGTGAGTTAATATTGAAAACTTTTCACATTTGTTTATCGTTTTTACTCTAATTTTCAGAGTTTTTCAAAGGCTCTGGAAAAAAAAAAAATGTTGAGAATAGGAAGATTACTTATCTACGTTATTATTCAAACGATACTTTCTACGGGAAACTTACTCCATAGTCCATATAATACGCTAATAAAAGCATGTTTTTGATTAGAATATTTAGAATACTTGTAGAATGTTTCAAGAAAATAATATTGTATGTAATCATCATTGAAAACCACTATATATTATTATTTCAATTTTTGTATTTGTCAATTTATTTTGAAATTATAAAATAAACAACATTCGTCTATCTATGTACATATTATATATACTCGTATATATATATATATCTACCTACCTGGCTACCGATAAATTGTGCAGTTTTGGTCTACCGATTTATTTGGGCTTTTGGCGTTGAAATGTGCGGTTTTCGGATGCTACCCTAAAAGCTTCACGATTGCAAACTGGGGGAAGGGGGGGGTGTGTGAAAAAAACCGCACGAGAAAATACAATAATAAAAAACAATAATCGTATTGAAACTCGCGCGTACCTCCTACCCGGTCCGTCGAGTAGAGTTCTCGTTTCTTCGCCGTGTGAAGTCCGCGCGAAATACCTCCCCTATAATTAACCGACGACATTCGAATATTATAATATTGATAATAATTATAAAAAAAAAGCCGGACATACTTCGCACAATGGGAGTTCTTCGCACGGTGGGTGGGATTCTCTTGACGGATGTATTTAATTTTAAAGAAACGATAAATCATTTCTTCAATAAAACGATTCTGAACGAAGGAAGTTAATAATATTAAAAATAAATGAGAAAAAAAAAATGTTAGAAAAATGTCCAAAATTTTTTTTCACATTTTCAAAATTTTCTTACGCCAGTATCTTTCTTATATTATTTTCTATCAATGTTTAAATTTTCATAAAATTCGAATCAAAAAATGATGGTTTTCGAGTCGTTTTTGTAAAATTTTGGATAGTTTTTTCCAAAAAAAAAAAAAAAAAAATTAAAGAATTGAGAAATTCAAAAAATGACCTCTCTAAAGTACGATCTAGAGGCGAATTCGGTTTCAAAAAGTTATTGATCGAAACTTTTGGACAAGTATTTCAATACGAAAGATTGTACATGGAAAAAAAAAAGAAATAAACATCATAGTAAAAACTCTAAAATAATAATAATAATAATAATAATGATAGCAATATCGTCGTCGTTATATTTTCATAAACATTATTATCGTCTGCCATGGCGGTGGTGGTGCCGGTGGTAGTGGATGGGGGGGCTGACGAAACGGAAACAAAAGACGAGAGACACGAACTTAACGATAATAATAATAATAATAATAATAATAATAACAATAAGTGTACGGGTGTAAAACGCGAAGGGAAAAAAAAAAAAATGAAAACGAAAAAAAACAAAAAAACGAGTGGCGCCCGGAGGCGGCGGCCCCGCCAATGGGGTGCCGGGAAAACGCGCGGGTCCGCGCGCTCCGTCCGCCGCCGCCGCCGCCGCCGCCGCCGCCGCAGCGGCTCGCACACAACGCGCGAACACACACAACAGTGTACGCACACAACTCCGGCCGGCGAGACACGGGCGCGCACGGCCGATCCTCTCAGCTCCTCTGTGCCGGAGAACCGTCGCGCTTCGTCGTCGTCGTCGTCGTTTACAATTATTATTATTAATCAGTCGACGACAGATCGCCGTCGCGGAATTATTTTATTTGTTAAATTAATTTTTCCGCTCTTTCTTTTCCGGCGTTCTCGGCTGTACGCGTCTCGCGATCGCGTCTCTCGACAAATCGCCCGCGCCGACGTCCATCATCGTCGCAGCTACGACATAAAAAAACAACGTGACCACACGTCGCGCACAGGTCAGTACACACGGGGATACGTCCCCCTCTCATCGCCGGATTAAGGGTGGGGGGGTCTAGCCGGGGCTGCAACCCCCCCCCCTCCCGGGGGGAGGCCCACTTAAGTATCAAAGTGACAAGGGCCCATACAGTTTTAGACTGAATCACATTTTTAAGTCATACTCACTTAGTAAATGAAGCACTAAAGGAGATGGCTTCAAGTATAAAGCAAGAAAAAAAAATGTATTTAATAAAATAGCTTTTGTTTAATAAATAAAATATGTTACGTTTTTTTTTTTGTTAGCATGTTAATAAATTTAAAACTTATCACTCAACCACTCAACTTTGTATTATCATGCATTATTATTTATGTAAATCTTGACTTTTATTCCACTACAAATTAATACTCTTATAGACGTATAAAATATATATATATACATTGATAATCGTTTTTAAGTTAAATTTGTAAATTAGTTAGAAAAATTGATTTTTTGCGAGCGAAACGTGAGGATTTTCAAAGAATTTTTTCTCAAAAGAGCCGCCCCAATGAGCACTTAATCCGGCCTTGCCCCTCCCGTCCCGAGATATCTTTTTTCGTTTCTTATTAATTATTATTATAGGTAGGTCGCCCGGATTTCAGTGCACTAAAAATCATTTTGAAAAATGCTCTGGAAAACTGTCGAAAATGCATTAAAAAAAAATTATGCATTTTATCGTGAAAACTCCTTTGGAAAAAACGTCCTGTGCGTTTTAATATTTTTTAATTTATTTAGACCACGATAAGGCATAAATTGTATAGCGATTAGCAGAGAGATTTTTGTAGATTTTTTTAAGGAAAAACCCGAAAAACACGGATAACACTTTGAATCAATAGTTATTAACTAAGTTCAAAAATTGAATTGAATCGTATTGTGTAGGTTTATTGTTCAGATGTGTATTACAACGAATAAAAAGACCGAAATATTCTAAAATAAGCCCTAAAAACGAAAAAACGTGGAAAAATGAAAAAAATAGCAAAATAAATGTAAAATAAAAGTTTCAGCTATGAGGCGTTTGTCATATGAAACAAATTGAGTACTTGGAAAGTATTTCCTAAGGTCACCCAAATAAATATGCATTTTTAATTGAAATCCGGGTCTTACTTATTACGTTTTCGGCAGGGGTGTCGTTTTTTTTTTTTTTTTTTTGGATTTCTGACGAATATTTTCGGTGACACGAGAACAAAAATAAGAATCTAACGTCATTTATATATTGTATTATAATAGAAAGCTGTGTCCCGAATAATACCTAGTTATCTGTATTGATAAAATGCATTAAAAAAGTGAAACTGTCATTTACAACGATTACTTTTCTTTTTTTTCCTTTTTGTTTTACGGAAATACCTCTTTTCGGTTACATATAATCGTCAGTAATGCGGGGTAGCATCGCTTATAATTATATAAACCCACCAAGAGAATTCCGACCGAAGAGTAAAATACTTTTTATTGGAGGAGGGGGTGGGATTGATTATCGTTAGTCTTATTATATTATTATATCGAATGATGAGATAATTAAATAAACCACGTGTCGTTTTAATTTCATTCGTGATGATCGATTTTAAGCTCTTATTATATGCTATAAGTAATATTACTAATTAGTAATTGACATGACTCTTTTAGATTCTGAACAAAGTGAAGAAGCTAGTGTTTTTACAATGATGTTTATTTTTTTTTTTCTGTTAACACTTTTTCGTATAGAAATACTTGTCCAAAAGTTTCGATCAATAACTTTTTGAAACC
>JAIPRM010007018.1:0-11062 GCA_025469315.1 Stegophylla sp. TES_Ste_2020 | reverse complement strand
TCGAACATTTTTTTTTTCTTATATTATTAACTTCCTTCGTTCAGAATCGTTTTACTGAAGAAATGATTTATCGTTTCTTTAAAATTTAATACGCCCGTCAAAAGAATACCACCCGTCGTGCGAAGTATACCCATCGTGCGAAGTATGTCCAGCTTTTTTCAGTATGTACTAGATTTTTATAAAATATAATATAATTCCAAAAAAGAAAATTTTTGCGTATTATAAAAGATTATTTTGATGAAATTATCGGGCATAAAAACATTATTTTCAGGATTTTAAACGCAAGTAAATTTGGTCTCTTGTAATAAACATAAGGTACAATCAAGTAGATAGGTACATACCAATAAAAATCAGTGAAGGGTAAAGAAATTAATGTATTTTATTCTTTAAGTTTGATAATTAATAAATAATATATATAAATATTATACAATTTAAAATATTATTTAGCAACCAGTTTTATTTTAGATTTTGAGTAGGGAAAAGAAGCTAATGATCTTATAATTATGTTTATTTATTTTAATAGAAATACTTTTTTGTATTGAAATACTTTTCCAAAAGTTTCATTTAGCAATATTTTAGATACCTTGTATAGTCTGAATTTAATTCCTTTAAAATATAATAAATAATGGTTAAGAAGAAAACACTGAAAAATTATTTTTAAAATAATTAAATATTTTAAATTATTATTTTAGAAATATTTAAGTGAAATGAGTCAAAAGACTGTCACAATTGAGTTTTGTCCATGAAAATGAAGGTCACAGTGAAGTAGTATATTTTTTTTAAATTAAAAGAAAAAAAACATTCTAGAACCATATTCATTCAAAAAATATTAAAGTAATTATTTTATTAATTATGATTACAACGATATTCACAATATATTATAAAATTATCAAAATATTAATAGTCGAATGTTTATAAAAGATAACATACTGATAAAAACTTTTGATTCATTAATTTATTTTTATCTTATTTATCTTAAAAGTTTGTGAGCTAACACAATAATTATTTACTTCAAATCTGTTTAAAATACATGATTGTTTAACATATACACTATACATATACTTTGAATACATACAAAGAACAGAAATTTTTAAGTACCATTTTTATTAAAAAAAAAAATACACTAAGAATAATATTGGCTTGTACATAATTAAAGTTTAAGATAATTAATTAAATAATTAATGCTAAACTAAAAATATGATATGAAAAACAGAAAATGTGTAAAAACCCATAATATAATACTTTTTTAAAAACAGATGAATATAATATTTAAATGATATAATAAAGGTGTAGGATTTGATAACTTTCAAGAATGAAGCATTTGGTAATAGCACAATAGTATTATTATTATTTTTTTTTATTTTTATTATTTATTGTTTCTTTAAAATGAATTACACCTACCAAGTGTATCTCACTCAAGGAGCGAAGAATACTCATAGTGTGAAGTATCCGGCTTTGTAAAATATAATTTCATGAATTAGAAACTAATGATTGTCATTTTATATATTAGATATATAAAGAATGTAAATTAAGGTTTGTTCTTAATTTAAATTAATTTTTTGTTGAAAAAAGGATGTGTAATGACTGTAACATAGCTGTTCCCAACCTATTGGCAATGGTCGATGCAGGACAGAGTTCAAAGGCAAAGGTTGACAAATTTTCATTTATGCTGATTGGCATCAACTTTGAGATTTTTTTTATTTTATTACAATATATTAAACTGTATTATAAAAATTAAAGAGAGAGGAAGAAAAATTGAAAATTCCATCAATTGAAGAAGACACATGGATTAAACTATCATGCGCCCAGGCATTAAAATATTTTTTAAAAACTTCAACAATAATTCGACTAAATACGAAATTGCATCAAAGCATTTGATGGGTTCTTTGATTACTTATTTATGTGAATAAGCCTTTTCAACTTTTTTTTTTTTGAATAATAATTATCAAAACAAATTAAATATCGAGAGTGATTTGTGATTAAAACTAACAAAATGTAATCCTGAATTCTTGATATTGACTCTCTTATTAAAAACAAATGGTTTCAAAAACCACATTGAGTTTCTTTAATTATTACCTCTTGTTTTTGTGCATATATATAAAAAACTTTATTTCTGAATATAATTTAATTTTAGATTCTGCATGGAATGAAGAAGCTAGCGTTTATCAATTATTTTTATATAGAATGTGTCCCTAATTAGTGACATATAAGTGACCCTCATTATTTACATATATAAAACTGTCATACACATATACGTGTCTATTGTCAATTAGTGTTTATGTGCTTAATTTTGTTACCTGTATATTAAGTTTGTAGGCTTCAAAATTTTTTATACTAAATTGGTGGGCCCCATAACCAAAAAGGTTGGGAACCAATGTGGTAATGTATAATACATTTTATACATTGACAAATATTATATCTTCAATAAAACGATTCAGAGTGCAGCTACAGTTTATACAAGACAATGTTAAAAATCTTTAAAATACATATCTATAAAATATCTTTAAAATATATATGCATGTTTTCCTACTCAAAACTGTTCATGGTGAAAATGGTAATTACTGAATGGTATAACTATAGTTATTTAGCCTTGAATCCAAAAGAAATAGCGCTAGAAACTTAACATTTGCACTAACTATCTGGTAATTAAGATTTTGATTAAATTTTCGAAAATAAATTAACTGCTTTTGACAAAAATATACATAATATTAGAAAAATTGGTGTTACTCAACATTAATTTGTACTTTTGACCCCTGATAATATAAGATTAAATTTAATAAAACCTTGAAAATCATTATTCATATCAATTTTGTATTAGGGTTTAAAGTCTAGTTATTATTACATAAAACAATAATTTTTTTCAATCAAAATTTAACAAAATTTTCATTTAAATTACACTAAAATATTATTATTAAATTAATATAATGTAATTTAAATTATACTCAATTTCTTATTATTCAATTCTATATAATAATAACACCTACTATGATTTGCTCATATTTTATTGATGATGAAAGTTGAATAAAGAGTAGAATTAAATGTAATTAAAAAAATTTTTTTGGTCTCTTCAAATTGAAAAATCCTATCCAGTCCTTGCTATAGCATGTATATTTGTAAATCAGCAATTTTAGATTCTGATACTAATATTCTGATTTTGATAAATACTAATATTTTTATGAAAACTCCTCCATTATGGAAAAAAATCCAAAATAATGTTTGTGTAGGTGGTAGCATACCACACCACTATCCTCTAATGGTCTAATGTTATGTCAAAAATCCATATTCCGAAATATTCATTATAATATCTTGGCATTATTAGATTTTTCTAGTTTGGTCCATTAAAAGAAAACTTGAGAAAAACATGAAGAAAGTCAAGAAAGCAGTTATCTAGTACTCAGATCGAAATTGTGCTGCGTATTTCCGATATGGAAGTTTTAAAATACTTTGTCAGTAAAAAAAATACATAATTTGGTGACAATGGAATAATTGAAAAATACATTGTCTATAATATTGTCCTGTTAACATCTTAAAGCAATACATTTCATTTTTCATCATTTGATACACTTTTGTACTTTATTAATTATGGGACAGCCTATGTAGTTTAATATTAACTATAGGTAGATACCTAGTTCAAAATACAAATAATTAAATAACTTTTTTGCTCTATTTTATATACAATAATATATCAATATCTTTTTCTTTTGGTGGCCCCTAGTATTTATATAAATTTGATAATAGATCTGCTACCAAAAAAAGATTGAACTACCATGACCTACATTAAGTACTTGGTTCAGATCCAAACAACAATGTATTAAAAATCCAGTTTTTTAAAAAAAAAATCAAAATTTTATAGTACCATATATGTATGCCTACATAATTAATGATGTAATTTCAAGTAAAATTTAATTAACCAAAAGCTAAAAACTATTGTTTTTGAAGCTTCAACAAATAAAAAATGTAGGTTAGGTTAGGTTAACCTATAACTTATTACATTAACTGATAATCTATAATAAAAATGGGACTTTTTAAGCTTAAATATTTATTTAAAAGTCACTTACATCATCAGATTCTGAAAGATCTATAGCTCCATCTGCATCATCATCAAGTTGTCGATGTAAAGATCGAATTGCTTCCAAACCTACTCTGTCTTGAGTAGCCATTGTCAAACATGCAATATCATCATTACATGAATCATTTACAACACCTACAAATAAAGTATATTTATAATTACTTGAAATTATATTCGATATAAAACTTTAAGTAGAAGGTATTTATAAATGAATAACATTTAATTAAATTCACTAGTTATCTTACTTAGGTACAAGTGGTAAAACTAGTTAGTTTTAATTATTTTTTAGGTATGTATAGGTACATTTTAATTAATTCAAAAATATATTATGAGGAGACAGTATTAAAAATTAAATTAATTATAAATAAAATGTACCGTATTGAATCAAAATTATAAACATAGATAAAAAACATGAAATATAATAAGTACCTAGTTGTATTTTAATAGATTAATATTTTATTATATTTCTCAAAAACTATCAAGACAAAATGATAGATAAAAAAAGTAAAATAAAGTAAAGCAAAGATAAGTTAAGTATAGATAAGAAATAACAATAATAGTTGTCATTTTCAACACACCCACCAAGAGTATCTAACTCGAGGAGCAAAGAATACCTGTGGTGCAAAGTATGTTCAGCTTTCTAGTCTACATTTTACTTAAATTTATTTTACTTTACTATTTTCTATCTAACAAATAAAGGAAAGAAAAAAAATATTGAAAATAAAAAGTATTACAAAAAAATGTTCAAATTTTTTTTTTACATTTAGTAAATTTTACCACTAAAATTTTTAATAAAATTTTGGGTAATTTTTTTACAAATAATTTTGAAAAATGACTTCTCTGAAGTACCATCTAGAGGAAAATCTAGTTTCAAAAAGTTGCTGATTGAGACTTTTGGAGATGTAGATCTGTACGAAAAAGTGGGTACACAAAAAAAAAAAAAAAAAAGAGAAAAAAAATAAACATCATTGTATAAATACTAGCTTTTTCACTTCATTCAGAATCTAAAATAAACGTTACAATAAAATCATAAACTTCTTCGCTATCACTCAGAGTTTAAAAATGAGATATTGAGAAGTTCAAAAAATGACCTTTCTAAAGTATTATCCAAAGGCAAATTCAGTTTTTAAAAAGTTGCTGGTCGAGACTACTGGACAAGTAATTTATTACGAAAAAGTATTGAAAAAAAATAAATAAATAAATAAAAATAATTGTAAATACATTAGCTTCTTCGCTTTTGTCAGAATCTAAAATTTATAATTTTAGATTATGTTTTTACAATGATGTTAATTTTTTTTATTTTTTTCTCTTTCTGGAGACACTTTTTCGTTTAGGTATATTTGTCCATAAGGTTCATCAGTATCTCTAAAGATCCCGAATCTCACCTAGATAGTATTTTAGGGAGATCATTTTTCCAATTTCTCAATACTTTTTCTAAAAATAGGGAAAAACTGTCAAAAAATTGACAAAAAACGGCAAAAATATGCAATTACCAAAATTTCCATAAAATTGAAAATTAATTTTGACGATATAACTTCTACAATAATGTAGCTAGGAACTTGAATTTTTCACCAAACACTAAAAATAAATACGAAAAAATTTCATAAAAACTTCAAAAAGATTTGATCAATTTAGAGTTAAGTATACAGCATTTAGAAAATTTCTTATTTTATGAGTTTTTGTGTAATAAAATTTTTGATATTTGATATTAAGACTTGAAAATTTAATATGATCTCACTGACATATGTGTCTAATTGATCAAAAAATCTTGAAAATCGTTAGCCAACTTTTTTTTTTTATACCCGTTTGAATTTAGAATTTCGACAAAATTTGTGAGTTTTACCAAAAATTAGGTAATTTTTTAACAAACATAAAAGAAAATAGGCTAAACCGATTGTTTTAAAATTTGACGCTTAGATAGAAAATTTCACTGCGAATAATTTGGTACAAAAAATTTCTTACGGACGATTAATCAAACATTTTACTAGGGTTTGAATAAAAAAAATCTGAGAAAATACAGACAGATATTACGAAATATCTATAGATGGGTTATTAATTGTTGATAATGTTTTATTGCATCTTATGTATTTTTTGATGCTGAATATGATGGTGGGAATTAAAATCCACGTGCAACAATAATTTTCTAACTATTTTATTCTATTTTGAATATTGAATATTTCAACCCAACGTTCAACGATGTTAGTGTGGCGTAATGGAATGACGATAATCTTTCTACACGACGGTGATGGGTTCAAATCTAACCAGGTAATCCGTTTATTTAAAAAAAAATTTTTAACCGTGATTGACTACAAGAGCCACAATAAACTTAAGTAAAAATTATGCTACAGTGCATAAATGTTGATTTACAATAATTAGAGCCGCTTTATTTTATTATGAAGCTTACCTATATTTTATTGCAATTTGAAATTATTTATAGAGTATTCATTAGGTGCATGTGAATATATGATAATCATATTTCGTTATCCGTAAATGTTACATGTAACAAAATAATTTATAGTTCAACATTTAAGTTTAATTCTTCAAAACTGATAATTATTAGTGTGTATTAGTTGAAGCTTTATTCAGAGTCGTTTTATCAAAGAAATGATTTATCGTTTCTTTATAATTTAATACACCCATCAAGAGTATCCCAGTTGACGAACGAATTACATACTTTTTAATATTTAAAATGACCATGATACTGAAAATGCATATCAATAAAAATATATACTAAAATATATTACCTAAATAATGACGTAAAACCAATAAAGATAACTCACCAGATCAAAATGTTTTTCAAAATGTAAAAAACAAAGTTGAAATCAAACACAGCTGTGCTTAATTATAAAGCTTAATAAGTTTAATGAGTAAATAAAGTTTATGTTATTTGTCAATAAAAATAGTCAACATAGGTATTATAGGTACCTATTTAAAATAAAGTCATTTATTTTAAAATTACCTACTTAAAGAAAACATTTTTTCTTGAAAAACTTTGTATTTTTGAAAAATTAATTCAAACTGAGAAGCAAAAGTCTAGATCTTTATTAAAAAAATATCAACCTTTCACAGGCTAAATAATTGTAGCATACTGATTTGAATTAATACATAAATTAAATGAATTTATTATTTTAGATTTTGAGTGGAGGGAAGAAGCTAGTGGTTTCACAATAATGTTTATTTTATATCACAAAATACTTTTTTATGTACTTATGTAATTAAGCTTATATAAAAGTTCCACCCATTAAATCAGAAATTGGCCCTGGGTGATTCAGACAGGTCATTTTTTGAAATTCTCAATAGTCTTCCTAAAAACAAGAAAAACCCCCTCAATTTTGAGAAAAAACTGTAAAATATGATGTACTTAAATTAGATTATGATACCGATTTTAGTAATTTAGACTCAACTTCAAAAGTAATAGTAGTTAACAACTAGAAACTTTCACTCTTTATCAACAATATACTCAAAATAAAATTGATAATAATTACTGTTCTACATTTAACATGTAAATCAACTGAAACTACTCAGAATTTTATTGAAGAAACAATTTATAGCTTCTTTATATTAGAGACATCAACCAAGAGTATCTCACATGGAGAATGAAGAATACTCATGGTGTGAAGTATTACTGGCTTCTTACATTGATAAATACAAATTATTTGTTTTATATAGGTAGGTAATGCCTCAGATAACTCTAAATAAGAATAGAATTCAAGAACTTTAGGTAGGTACCTAACCTACTAATTTATAGAAATATTAGATTTATGATAATCATTTAAGTAGGTAGGTAGGTACATTGATTTAGTGTTTTTTTTTTTTTTTGAGAATAAAATGTATGTATTGAAATAAAATCAAACAACTGATTGAATTCATGTACTTTTATTTAAGAATGAGTTTTATCTGTTCAGAATTGTTAATAAGATTAACATTTAATTATTACCTTCACATATTTACGAAAAATAATAAATAGATCATAGATATACCTACGTATTTGTTGATACAAATTTTGGATGTAAAATGTTTACATAAATGTAATGAAATATTAGATGGCGGGGAAAATAGAACATAGGTATACTTTTATAAAAGCTCTCCACCATTAGAATTTCACAAGATTTTTTTAAAATTTTTTTAATAAAACAAAAAGATTTTGTTTACCTATTTATTCAGCAACAATACACCATATTCATTAACATTTAAATGAAAGGGGTCTTGAAAAATGTAGAAATAATATTTAGATAATTTCAAATAAAATAATAGCAGTAACTTAAAATGTATTATTGGTATATAGTTTAAATAAGTGAATATTAGATTTCAAAGAGTACCTAAATTTTTTTTTTCATAACGTTATCTAATATTTTATAGTTTACTAACCAGAATCTGTTGGATCCGGGGCACGAACTTTGGCCGAATTAGAATTGGATTTAGGAAGTACATCACAGAATGTAGGAAGCACCAACATTAACAATACGCTACTCCACAATGAAAGTAACAACGATTTCGAGCACATGATTGGAAAACGAGCAAAATAGAATAACTTGTTTTTAGTAAGAAATAGTTCTAAACTGAACTACAAAAATCTTAGTGGTAATTTAATTCAACAGCCATTACGTTCACATTACGATAGCATAAATTATGTTAGCTTAATTCACAAAATATTTTGGTTGCAAATAGGTAAAAGTAATTAACGGTTATCATTAATGTTGTTTTGTATAAAAAATACAACTACTTTAAATTTTGAGTGTAACACAATAATTCAAATAAAATTACAAGTAATAAAACATTTTGCGAATATTTAAATGAAAGAAAATTATAATTTATGATTCGGAAATACACGGCAAATCGAAATACGAAAGCAGAACGGAGTATGGACTGTCACTGATAAGAATTTTCATACCGAATAGTAGGGTTCCGGTCGTCCTTGCCACCATTTTGATTGCACTTGCGTACAGCTGATATCAGCTGAAACAGAGTTTCTCGATCACAATAACATGAACTAGTGCAATATATCTTAATCCGTGACTATTTATATAGTAACTTAACTAACTTTATTTACTTTATAACTTTATAACATTATAACTAACTTTACTTTATAACTAACTTTTTATAGTGCACCAGTTCCTCATTAGCATCATGCCAATAAACTCTGACAAAAAACCTCTAATTATGAAAAAAGTGTGTATTTCGCTCATCGGGATGTTCTTCATACCTCGAGTGAGATACTTTTGACGGGTGTATTGAATCTTAAAGAAACGATAAATCATTTCTTCAATAAAACAATTCTAAACGAAGGAAGATAAAAATATAAAAACCGTGAACATTTTAGCGCATGCTCCACCATAATAGCAAATTATATTACATTTGTCATAAAACACTTAAGACTGATTATACGTTATTAATTTAAAATCAAATATTTTTTTATTTTAAAATAAAAAGTAGAAATTATATTAATTTATAATAATAATAATAATAACATCTATTTACAATACTGGCATGAATGGGTAAATAAAATATCCATCGACCATCTATATAAGTGCATTCAATAATTTCCATATCACATTAATCTATTAATATCGTCATTGTCAGTCGAGTTATTTATTTTTATACATTTATAATAAACAAATCGTCGGGGCGATTGACGCGCACCACGCGCATACAGAACACACCGCTACTTGTTTGGGATACACCTACTGATAAGCGCCACCGCCGCCATGCCAATTTATCTGGCAACAACTGTAATGTATTTGTATATGTTTTGTATCTAACCTACTATTTTATATTTATATTATTAATTTCCTTCTTTATATTATTAACTCCCTCGTTCAGAATCGTCTTATTGAAGAAATGATTTATCGTTTCTTTAAAATTTAATACGCCCGTCAAGAGAATACCACCTGTCGTGCGAAGTATGTCCGGCTTTTTTTATTACCAGTCGATTAATTTTATTATTCCAATATCAAATATAGTTTTGAGTGGTAAATGTAGCAACTGAAATATTATATACCTAAGCTAAGCAAAGGATGCGTATATACTGATCAAGGTGTTAAATGTTAGTTACTAAGGATTTTGTGACTCTTCGAGGAGTTACCATGAAATAATATATTATAAAATACAGGATAGTACAAATATACAAAGAAACCTAACACAACATTTAGCTGCATATTTTAATATATTATAATATAATCTTTTTATATATATATATATATATATTATACTAAATTATACACTATACACAGTGTATTAATATTTAATTAAGTATAGTTATTAGTGATGTAATAAAATAATTTTTATCCTTTTAAAATCATAATCATCATGAATTCATGACGTATTTAAAATCTACATTTGACATATATTTCGCGTAAATACATAAATATATTCTATAACAAACAAAAACAAATATAATTATCATACCTAAATCATAATATAATAATATAACTTTTATCATATAGTGAAACAGTTTACATACGAAGGGGAAAAAAAAAACTGTAGCTTTATATTTTTCATAATTCGAAGTTGGCAACAGATTCGTCATGACAATTTTTTCGTCTTATGCTCTTATCATTTTCGATCAAGTGCCCACAACCAGAATGGCCTATCCATATCTTTATTATCTATGATGATTACATGACAAAGTGACTTCCTCACCAAAAAGCCAAAAAAATTTATATTTTATAGTTTTATAGTTTATAAAACTACCTAAAATTAGTTGTCTTATTAAATATTAAAAAAAGCGGACATACTTCGCACGATGGGTGGTATTCTCTTGACGGGCGTATTAAATTTTAAAGAAACAATAAATCATTTCTTCTAATGATGGGAATTTTGACTCACTTTGATGAATCAATTCACTCAATTCAATTCACTGTAATGAATCAATTCATCAAGTCAACTCCCAATTCTCATTTGATAAGTCAAATCATATCTTAATCAAGTCATGATTTAAACCTAAATCTTATTGAATCAATCAAATCTATTCAATTATTAAATAATAAAATCATA
>JAIPRM010007017.1:0-17728 GCA_025469315.1 Stegophylla sp. TES_Ste_2020 | reverse complement strand
GATCAAAAAATGATGGTTTCCGAGTCGTTTTTGTCAAATTTTGGGTAGTTTTTTCCAAAAAAAAAATTGAAGAATTGAGAAATTCAAAAAATGACCTCTTTAAAGTACAATCTAGAGGCAAATCCGGCTTCAAAAAGTTATTGATCGAATCTTTTGGACAAGTATTTCTATACAAAAAGTTGTACACAAAAAAAAAAAAAAATAAAAAAATAAACATCATTGTAAAAACACTAGCTTCTTCACTTTATTTAGAATCTAAAAAAAAATGTAGATATGCAATCAGTGGTGTAGCCAAGGAGGATTTGGGTGTTCAAACCCCTCCCTTTAATTTTTTTTTTATTACTGTTACAGTATTATACCTAACTAAAGGAACGTTAAAATAGTTCAACACCAGCACAGTAGATCTTAAATACATAATTTAAACAAACCATAAACGATTAAAACTTTTATGTTCGCCTAGATGGTTAGATTGACATGATTCAATAATTATTTTTCTTGAGTTATTTGAAAAATGTTGAGTATATGATTGATATTAAGTCAATTTCTTCAGATATAGAATATAAATCGGGCGCCAAGCATTAGTTGAAACGGTAGAACACGGATCTGAAAATTTTAAAATGTAAAATCCCAAAAATGACAAAGTCATAATTTGGAATGGCAAAAATTGGAACTGCAAAATTTGGAATGGCATTATTTACTCAGTTTCTGCGCGTGTTTTGGCACTCGTCGCTTTGCTCCACTCAATCCATATGAATCTCTCGACGTGCAACGTGAGGACATTTCGGTTTAATAATCGACTTGCTGTACGACGTGGGGACAATAATATAATTTTCCAGAATTTTCAGCTTTTCTATCCAATTTTTAAATTTTCCGTTCTAGTTTTCGCCTTTCTATTTTACGCCGATCGCTCCAAATAATCCATCCAAATTACATCGTTCTAACTAATGTTGGTCTCCCTGTAAGTCTAGATTCGAGTTAAAGTTATTAAAATTGCTTTAGATATATCAAATTAAATAAAAACTGAAGATTAAACGCAGAAAGTGGATTAAAAATTATTTTAAATAAAGTTAAATCCTAATTCGATATCTTAAATATTTTAATTTATAGTTCTTTTACATCTAATAAGTGAAGTTACCAAAAAATTATTATAGAATTTTTTTATTCATTCCTTTTATAGATAATGTTTCATATCAAATAAGCGATTTTTATCTCATAAATATAAATCTACACTTGAAAATTTGATCTTTATTTTACTATTATCCAATAATAATATTCTATACGAATAAAAAAAAAATATTCGGCTAGTTGAAATATGCCAAGATGATTTAAATTGTAGTGCGTTATAGTTGCGGGTAAAATTAAAATGAGGGCAAAAAAATTTGCAGAAATTTGAGATTTTCTAAAAAATTCTATCAACTTGCTTAAATAATGTAATACAACAATTTTTCTACCTATTTTTATACTTCTTCAGAATTTAGCAACACTTTCAGTAACAACTCCTACTAATGAAAGATCTTTTTCGACATTAAAATAAGACTGAAAACTCATTTGCGAAATAATCACCACATAAATAAGTTTAGTTTTTATGTTCTTCAGTAAGTTAATGTAGTGAATTGAGGTTAAATGTATATGTTACTTCGGTAAAAAGAATGAAGGATTAAATTATAATTTCGCATTAAATTTATTTTTAAAAGAAAATCTAATTATTCAATCGAATTTGCATTGAAACTCATATACAATATTTTTTTTTTTTTTAACACCCGTTTTAACCATAAATTATAATTAACCCGAATAAATGTACATTTGATCGCAACCAGAAATGTTTAATAACCCAAAACACCTAAACTTTCATTCTACATCCGTAACCCGAATTAACGTCTCGAGTCAAAAGTCTTGGTATATACCTGGCTATGCCACTGGGTAAGTTAAATAACAAAACTTGTAACCCCTCATGATAAAATCCTGGCTATTCCACTGAGCGCAATACTTTTTTTATCTAGAATATTTTAAGTAATAGTCATTTCTATTAATTTAAAACCGAATGAAACAATTAGAGTTTCACAACTCAAACTTTTTTTAAAATTAATTTTTAAAATGGTATTCATATTGTCACATACAAATTGATTACAATTTTTAACGATTGCATCAAATGACATAAAAGCAGATTCTGTAAATAATATACATTTTCTTTTGCTTATACATATGACGTATATTATCGTAAAACAATATAGAATATGTAAGTACACACAGGTACACTGCATGTATGGAAAAGAAATTGTGTTTACTATAAAATTTACGTTTTACGTAAAATATAATCCACTCAAATAATGTGATTTAATAATACAACTTTTTAATTTATTTTAAATGTACTGTTGTAGGAGGAACTACTGTAAAACGTACATACTACGTATATTTTAAATATACCTACTGCTGCAAGTGATAACCGTCGTCGAACCGGGTGATTGTTGAAATAATATTACTGAGGTAAGTGAACATTTTTATTCATTATTATTTTTATTATTTATTAATAATAATATATAATTATATGAAAATGGTTAGCGAATATTTACATTATAAAGAACGGGAAAAGGATTTTAAATCTATACTGGTGTATCGTATAATATGAATTTACGAGGCAGGTACATAATAGTACGTTCCTGTGGCGATTGTCTGTACAGACGTCGATGACAAAACTAGTTCTTTGTTTCAAACTGCCAGTTCTCGTATGACTAGCGTTCGTATTCTCCCGGCCAATTATAATGACTTCCAGCGGATTATGATGCATCACGTGAAAAATAATATGCATTAGACCATACACGTCTCGTGTAGTACTTTCTCATGTTTCACATAATATTATGTACTTCCCCTTCGAGTATAAAGGTGGTATTCACACGACAAACAAAGCAAACCCCTATAGATTTTTTTTTTTTTCGTAAAGAAATATCGTTGTTCCAGCCTTATATTAAACGATGACTTTCACATACCACCCGCGACCCCTCGAAATTGACCACACACACAGACAAACATACTATAAAATATAATGTATAGTTAATGTATTTTAAGACATATTTTGTAATTATTTAGCATATATTTGTTAAAAAATAGATATATTTAATGCATTTGAAGGTATATAATTGCACATTTCGTCATTTTTAAATGCATATATTAGTGAAATTTCGGTTAACATTCGAGCTCTAGTAATATAGAATTAAGGGGAATAACTAACATTGCTATGGTTAGTTATTTTATAAATTAAAATAATGAAAAGACAAGTACAGTACGTATAACGCCTATTATCCAAACGAAATTATTAATGGGATGGATTGTCCGAATCTGAAAATATCCGGATAATTGAAATGTAAAATTTTAAACTGTTATTATTAGATTCTAAACGGAGCGAAGAAGTTTATGATTTTAAAATTTATACAATTTTTTTTTTCATTCTATGATCACTGATTCGTATAGAAATATTTATCCAAAAATTTCAAACAGTAACTTAATCACACATAGATGGTACTTTAAAGAGGCCACCTTTCAACATTCTCAACACTCTCTAAATGCAAGGGTAAACTACCAAAAAATTTACAAAAAACGGTAAAATATGATATTACCGGAAATATGATAATATTGAAATTTGTTTTTTAACATAACTTCAAAAATAAAAGAACTATTTACTTAAAATTTTCACCAACTACTAAAAATGGTTACGAGAACATTTCATAAAAATTTCAAAAATATTTGTTCAATTTTGAATAAAGCGTAGCATTTTGAAAATATTGGAAATTTCTTGTTTTTTTTTAAGTTTTTATTTCATAAAATATTTGTTTCTTGACACTTGAAAATTTAATACCTATGACTTTACTTACATATATGTCTAATTGATTTAAATATACTTCGAAAATCGTAAGTAAACTTTTTTCTCTGTAGCTATTTGAAGCATTTCGACGGAATTCTTTTGTTTTACCCATAGGCGCAACTAGGGGGGTGCTTGGAGGTGCTTCAGCACCCCCAGTTCAAAAACACCAAAAATTATAAAATCGCGTGAAATACATAATTTTCTTTATTTTACGCAAGTTTTTTTTTATCTGACGTTTTCAGCAGAAACACAAATTGTTTGTGATGATTAGTTATATATTATATCAAATATTAGGTGATATATATTAATATCGACAAATATGATAATATCTACTTGTGAGAGAAGCTTCTCATCAATGCGTCGTCTAAAAAACTGACTAAGGGCAGATATGGAGCAATAGCGTTTTACAGATTTATCGATATTAAATATTGAAAGAGATGTTGTTAATAAAATTACTTCATCAGAAATACTGGAAAAATATTCTACTAGAAATAGAAAAATAATATTAGTATGAAATGTAATGTTGAATTATAGATATATTTAGTTTTAAAATGTACCTTGTATAAGTAACTGCTAAAATTTTTAAATTATACTATAAATACCAATCTACAAATTATTAAACAAAATAGTTTTTTTTTTATTTGTATCGCCTAAATAATATAATATATGTATGATCAGGTATATTACTGTTAGTATACTTAAATATTGTGTGCCATGTTTTTATGGTTCATTTAAGAGTGGTTATAGTAACTAAAAAATTTGAATATTGTATTTGGGGGTGTGGGGGCGTAGTCCCCACGGGTCTGTGTCCTCTACATAATTTTAGCACCCCCAGTGTTTGGCTTCTAGTTGCGCCTATGGTTTTACCTAAAGTTATATACTTTAACGTACCTACATAAAAGAAAATTGGTTCAACCGATCTTTATGAAACTTGATATGTTGGTGATGAATTTCATTGCGAATATTTTTATGAAATGCAATATTTCCCAAATGAATAATAAAACATTTTACAAGGGTTTGATTGAAAAAACATCGGAGAACGTATGAACAAATATTGTGGTATATTTCTAGGTTACGAATACGTCGTATACCCGGGAATCATTTTTAATTTGATACCCAATAACTTTTCCCATGTTTCCAATTCATTTTTGGGTTCACCAAAAGAATCACATTAAGTTCTTATTCACAGCGGAATACAACAATTAATTTTTATATTCTGATCTTTTCGGGTATTTTATTAAATACCTTCTATTTCAACCGTTTTCATCGCTGTTCTTGTAGTCTAGTAGTTAAGATGTCAAATTCAATTGTGACTGTATAGAGTTCAAATTTTACTCTGTATACTAAATGTTCTGCACTTTTTTCAACCGTGACTGATCAGAAGTGACATGATAAACATTAGTACCTACTATAATTATGTTTATGTCATATTGAATAAATTTTAATTTACGATAGATAAAGTCGCTTTATTATTTTATTATGATGTTTATATTTTATTGTAATTTGATATTATTTATGGAGTATTTATTAGGTGTAAGGGAATATATGAAAATAAATTTTCGCTTTTTGTAAATGTTGTGTATAATCAAATAATTTTTAGTTCAACATTTAAGTTCAATGCTTTAAAAATGATAATTATTTTGATGTATTAGTTGAAACTCCACTCAGAATCGTTTTATCAAAGAAATGATTTATCGTTCCTTTAAAATTCAACACACCCGCCAAAAGTATCTTACCCGAGATGCGAAAAACATCCCAATGTGCGAACTACACACTTTTTGATATTTCATTTTCAATATTAACTCAATCTTTACTATTTAACTTATTATTTAAAGATCTTATAAAACTGAATTATTAAGTGTTAAGAATTTAATTTAGCTCAGACATTTAGTTAAGGTTTAATATTGAAAATTGTTATATGGATATTATTTATTATTACGTTACTTATTATACAAATTTTATCATTTTCTCGAATAATAAATTGGACATGGATTTTTCTGTTATTAAGTAACAATTGTTAAACATATTGACAGTTAACATTGTATGTGCTCTTCTCAGAATCGTTTCATTAAAGAAATGATTTATCGTTTCTTTAAAATTCAACATGCCCGACAAGAGTACCATCTGAAGTGCGAATAATACCCATGGTGCGAAGTACGTTTTTTTTTTACATTGATATTATCATGAACTTAATTTGAAATAAAATACTAAGTAAGTTAATTGAAAAATTATTACATTTTAGTCTGTGTCTTATTTTCTGTGAGTATATGAGATGAAATTATTCATTGATTATTTATTAGGTGAGAGGGGATATATGAAAACCAATTTTTGTTTTCGTAAATGTTTTATGCTACAAAATAATTATTCGTTCAATAGGTATAAAATTTAAGACATGTAAATAAATACTGTTTTATTTTACGGCTGTGTTCCGCAAAAATCTTGTATAATGTTGAGTGTTCTCCAATTCGAAAAATGTTGAGAATCCTTGGTATGACTTCATGAAATAATTAATAAATACATATTAATATAATGAGAAAAAAAACTTGTTTTCCTGATTTTACATTAATATCGGTGAATTTTTTCGTATAATTTTGATATTATATACTTACGTATACACTTATTTAATCAAATTGAATACTTGATTTTTCAATCGAGAAAAATTTTAAATAAATATCCCCAGAAACGGTATATATTGCAGAGTGTTTTCTGAGAAAAGAGAAGAAAAGGCATCTGTTCATTTACACATTTTGTTAGTGTTATTTAGTTTTGGAATCCTATACAATAGTCGATTTGATTCGGCAAGTATTGTGTAAAGTTTCGTAGACAAAGTAGGTTTATTTTGGTCTCAGGGTCTCATGATATACCAATCATCCGAATGAAAAAAAAAGTTTGGCTTCCTAATTACTAAACCGAATGTTCTTTTTTGTATGTCGTCGAAAACACGCTTTACGCGAGTAACTTATAAGATTTCTTCTCGTCACCCTTTACATTTCTTTCACGCCACGCGGTATGACCCGACCACATCAGTCACTCGCTTGTCGCCGCTGCCGTGGGGCTTCTGCTGATGTCCGCACTGCACAACAACACGAGGGGGTAAATGACCCAGGGTTCTCATTATTATGTTATTGGGTTAACGAACACGAGCCCCTATATAGTAGAGCCCCAGCTGTAAATTGAATCAAAACCCCGAGAACCCATATGGCGGCGTGCAGGAAATTAATATTGTTTGTAGGAAAAAAAATGTGTTGAATACCTATACACCAGTCGCGTGTATAGTTGTTTATAATAAAGGATATGCATTTTATCTTTTTGACTCCACTATACTATATAATATGTGTAGATTGTAATTATTTGGACGTGATTTATCTCTATTACGGTGGGAGTCTCTCGACGAGGAGACCTTTAAATGATTAACGAGGTGATTTTCATCACCACTTATTGTACACACCATCGTTATCTACTTACCACCTTGATTAATGCATTGTTTTATTAAAAACTATATTAATAGTAATAGCTACACATATATTAGATACATTTTTTAAAATAATATGCCTTATGGGATGTACACTTCCAATTTATGTATTGGATTTATGGAAAAATAATAAAAGTGTCATATTATAATAATTTCTGGATCTTGTTTAGAGCATAAATCGCAAAGACGAGCCGTTTGAATACCTTATAATATTATGTACGCAAACGTTTTATTTTGTGCACTGGATAATAAACCATCCATTCATTTTCGAGCGTTTCCGCCTGAAATTGCTTACATTATTTTTACGTGCCCGCGAGAAAACAAATATTTACCAGGTACCCAAACATCATTTCCATTTTTTACAAGTCCATTAACCATTGTTTTTTTTCTTCTGTTTATACATGTAGTATTTTTTTTTATTTTTTAGAATAGGTGTACAAATTAAATATTCTAGGTACACTTGGTGTTATACGGCGTGCATACAAAGGTTTTTACTATAGCAGTATTAATTATTTAAAAGGTTTTTGTACGAACTTAAACGGACTGATTTTAGACGTTTTTAAAGTGCTATTAGTACACAATAGTTACAGCTCTAAGTTGGTCAAAAGTGATTGATGACGGTTTTGACATAAAGATATATTTTGTATAGAAACTGGTGTGTACAAAGTTATGAATTCAATCTTTAGTTTGAATGAGTTTTAACTTACGTAAAAGGAAGTCTGTTATTTAAATAAGTAACTTTTGTGTTTGTATTTTAATAATAGTACTACAATTTCGATTTCTACATATAAATGTAGATTTATGTTTTTGATAGAATACACCCTATGTACAATTTCGTATACAATTTACATATTGTTTTTCGTACAAATTGTTTTCCCTTTTTTAGTATGATATACAAACATTAAGTGTGTAAGCCTTTTTTTTTAAAATTAATGGAATTGAAGTTATTCATTTAATATTAGGTGTAGGTAGATAGTAGAGAAACTTTAAAATTAATTATGTCACTATTTTTGCCTCTGAAAATTAAAATGGATGGTTTATTTCAATGTATTTAAATCGTAAACAAACCATTTAAAATACAACTTAACGATCTAAATTCAGAATTTACAGTTTTATCTCTTACTGTTATTTTCAAAATTCTTTGTGTTATTCTGCAATGCACATGAACAGTAATTTAAATAAATACAGAGTTTGTATTCTATTGACTTATTTTTTGTATAAATTATATGAAAATTAATTGTAAATTATTGTTAAGGAACATATTATTTTTAAATAACAAGAGTTATTTAAATTATCTATAAAAAAAATACAACCAAGCTTTTTGAAACTCCTCAGCTCGTTGTCGTTAAAATATTTATTTTTCTACAACCAAATCTGACGAATTTAAATTTTCTTATGCCGGAAATAATATAAAGGTATGTTTAATAATACATTTTTCATTAATTTGTATAAAATAAAGTTTTTATTTTAACTTAAATATTGCGTAGAATATTAAACTGTGTTTATATTTTTATTATGTATTTGCTTATATGTATATAATATATATATACGAACGATTATACATATAAGAAACATTTTGGTGCTAGAAAATTTTAATAACGAGGAAAAAAAATTTGGACACTTTTCTAACACATTTTTAGATTCTGAGCGAAGTGAAGAAGCTAGTGTTTTTACAATGATGTTTATTTTTATTTTTTATTTTTTTTTCTGTGTACAACTTTTCGTATAGAAATACTTGTCCAAAAGTTTCGATCAATAACTTTTTGAAACCCAAGTCGCCTCTAGATTGTACTTTAAAGAGGTCATTTTTTGAATTTCTCAATTCTTCAATGTTTTTTTTGAAAAAAACTACCCAAAATTTGACAAAAGCGACTCGAAAACCATAATTTTTTGATCAGAATATTATGAAAATTTAAACATAGATAGAAAATCCTATAAAAAAGATTTTGGTGCAAGAAAATTTTGCAAATGTAAAAAAAAATTTTGGACATTTTTCGACCATTTTTTTTTTTTTACTTATATTATTAATTTCCTTCGTTCAGAATCGTTTTACTGAAGAAATGACTTATCGTTTCTTTAAAATTTAATACGCCCGTCAAGAGAATACCACCCATCGTGCGAAGTATGTCCGGCTTTTTTCTTATTAAATTGTATTTATCAGATAAAAAGAAGTAAAGTAAAGTAGAGTAAAGTTAAGTTAAGTACAGACAAGGAAGCCGGACATATTTCGCTTTTCGGCTCAGATACTCTTGGTGAGTGTATGGAAAATAACGATTATTATTATTCTTTATACTATTAATTTCTTTCGTTCAGAATTGTTTTATTGAAGAAATAATTTATTGTTTCTTTAAAATTCTGCACACCCTCCAAGAGTATCTGAGCCGAAGAGTGTAGTATGTCCGGCTTTCTAGTCTATACTTTACTTTACTTTTCTTTACTTTATTTTGCTTTACTTTACTTTAATTTACTTTTTTTTTTTTTACTTGATATTGCTCGTTCTGTTATTTTTGATTTTTTATATTTTGTCTCAACCCGCATAGATTAAATATTAACTAACGGACATACTTGTTCCATAACATGAGGGAAATGAATCAAATGGTAGTATTTTGGTTTTAAGTTAATTTTGATAAGGTTTAAATAAAAATCATGATGTGATATTACAGTTTTAAGAAAGTGTATACATTCGAGCCGTAGTCAAATAAAATATTTTTTTAAAGTAAAATATATAATTTCCAAAATTCTGGTTCAATAGATACCTACCAAATGACCTATCGGAAGATGTAAGCATCGTACAAAACACAACATTTCTGATGCTGAAGTTTTTAAATATTTTTGGATTGTTACTATTAATGATATTTCAGTTATAATTTTTAATAATTTTTCTCGCAACGTAATGCCAATATAATTTTGACATTTTATAGTATGTAGCTATAATAACTCGAAGTGGACAATTAAACAATATTTTATTATAAATTATATTCATATTATTTTAACTGAATAGTTAAACTTTTATTTAACCGTTACATTTAGTTATTTTTACTATTATTAGTCAACTAATTACGAATACTAAAATGTACAACTATACATTGTAGCGACAATAACTAAACAAGTTGTGGTAGCTTAATAATAGCTGATCTAACTAAAAAATATTCGACTATTAACTGTAACAAAATTATTTTTTTCCATTTTAACCTTAAATTTAAGGTTAAACAATAACCGGCCTTCCAATATATTATTTAATTTGTATTTGAATGAAATCTCGACGGGAATAAACTGTACAGCCTTGTTGCCTTATTAATTAACTGTAATTTATTATTATTCTATTCTATTTTTTTAAAATTTAAATAATACTAAATTATGATTTAATAAAATTTCAGTAGATTCTTAATTATAATAATAAGTGTCAATATAATATTTTTTATTTATATTTATATTTGTATTTTAATAAAACTTCGATGAAATGTAGTTTAAAAACAACTATTTTAGAAATTTATGAAAATATATTAAGTACAGTATAATATTATAGAGTATTAAAGCTTTATAATTATAAATTAGATGGATTTAAATTATCATTCATCATTTTAGATGCGTTCATTAGCTAATTTTTACAAAATAAATGGCTGATATTAATATTACCGTTAGTACTAACTAAGTTAATAGGTGTTTAGGTGAATATCTTTATTTAACTGATTCATACATTTATTCACTAAACAAAATATGCCATTATTTAAAAATGTTGTATTCACATTATTCTGATTTGGTAAATAAACTTAGTACTATTGTGGGACAATTTATCAAAAAAAAAAAAAAAAGAAAAGACTATGAAATATTCTACAAACAACAATAACTTACGAATTCATATTATTATTGTGTATATTATTTAAACAGAATGTCATCTGACCGTATCTTGTAATTTACTATGCATTATTCCTTAAAAACAATGGGTATCGCTGTCAAAAATATGTTTTCTGTTGCTACTATAGATTTAGACCATTTCATATTTGAATAACAAAATATATTTATCACTGACCATAACCCGGGGTGAATAATGTTGCCCTAAAAAAAAAAAAACTGTTAAACATATTGAAAAATATTCGCATAATATTTAATCCAAGTTCGTACAAATATTTAAATGAACGACTTTATATAAGGTTCACAGTTTTAATTACTGAAAGTACCATCGACATGTATTGTAAAACATACGGAATATGAGAGTATCAACCGGCGAAAATTTTAATACTAATATATTTTACAGCTGTGAACCGAACACTAAATGACCTAATAAAAACATTTCAATGTATATTCGACACTTAACTATATAATATGTAGTTGAAAAACGAGCGAAATTACATGCTGGCGGTAAACTGCAGGTATGTAAATATGTCAAAAATTTCCATGACCTAATGTAGATGTAATATAGTATGTACAAATAATTTGTATTAAAAACTTGACTAGTATTTTCAGTTTTCACTGTCATTAAATTTTATAACAATAAGATGAATGACAGCTTGTCATAATTATGGGAAACTAATTGCTTCACTAGCTTGCACTTGGTCCAAAATAAGACAAACTCTCTTGTATTCAGTATTAGTCATACTACATGCTTGAAAAATAAATATCAATAATTAATAATTTCAGATTATGTGCATTAAAAATTCAACTACTAATTCCATTATAGTAGCCAAAACTTAAAAGTTTACTAGGTATAAATGTATTAAACATCTTATTACATCATTGTTAAATAGATTAAAGGATAACTTATTCTTTAAAAGCTTACATTTAAAAAGCTTTGTCACTGATAGAACTGTTAGGACTCTACGAAAAACTCGTCCTAGAAAAGATTTTTTTTTTTTTAATGGGAGAAGGCTCATTAGCTCTGCCCGCTCAAATTGACGAATGTTCACGGAGAAACTTCAAGCACATAAATCAAAGCTGTCAGATAGATGAATATTTTGACAAGAAATTTTCAAGAAAACATTTTAAAAAACACATGCAACAAAGTGACTGTGCATACCATTTATTAATAACTAAAAATAAATGCGATTTTAACAAACGCCAAAAAATGTTTAAGAATTTGTATCATTTGTTTAAGCTGAATGTATTCCTAAAAAATAAAATGAATATTATTTATAAGACATTCAAAGTAAATTATTTAGTTTGATTATGTAATACACTACAGTTCCGAAAAATATAATGGAAAATCCATCCATTAATCACTACATGCTTGTTTATTAGTATTTGAAAAAAATATTTAATTTAGTAACAATATAGTAGTAGTTTTATAAAATTGAATATATATAAATAAAAACAAGATTGAATTTAAAAATAACAATAAAAGATATTAGGAAAAATAATAAAAAAGTATGTCATAAAGTGTTTTTATTAATTGGATTATATAGATTATTTTAATAAATTTGTTTTGAGAAATATACATGTAGTCAGCAATAATGCCTTGTTTATTTTACATTTATTGTGTCACAAAAATAATTGGTAGAATTTTAAAATACCTATATAAATTACAAAATGTAAAAATGCTAATTAAGCGGAAAACTCGTAATTAGTTTGGTCTTCTTAGTTTTTCAGAAACCAACATATAACTTTATCAATATTTCAAACCATTTTTTATTTGAACCATTTTTTTTTTTTTTTATTAAAAATGTGCGTGTACGATAAAATTGATTGCACTGAAAGATTGATGATTTTTTCATGTTCGCTAACTCGAAAGATCTTCAATAGAAGACACCAAGTTTTTGTAATCGATGAAGCCTGAAACAACTATACAGCAGTATATCGCGATTTTTCATTTAATAAAAAATAGGTTAAATTAAGCGAATAGCATTAAAAAATTTATTCAATTATAGTTTAAATGAAGGTAGTCAACAAAACTGCATATAAATTGAAAAAAAAAAATCAAAAGCTGCAAAAAGTTGTACTAAAACATTAAAACTTTAATTCATGTTTGTATGAAACGAATTTACTTTGCAAAAAATTCAAACAATGGAAAAAATGTTGCAAATGCTATATTATCTTAGCTTTAATAATCAATAAACAATTTTATTGATTGAAGGTATAGTTATGGTATATTATACTTTAATTATAAATGAAATTATTAAGTATTTTTTATAGATAATAATTATTTGATGTAATATGATTGAAAATGAAATGTTATACACTTAAGTGTTGCAAGTAAGTATATCAAAACATCCAAAATATCAGTCAGTGATGAAATAATAGACAAATATCAACATGTTCACAATATTTTAGAAATATATTATATTTAAATAATTCAGAATATCAATTAGCAAATCGCAATAGTTAAAAATTAATGTATTATTACGAAAAATAATAATGTAGCACGTCCTACGCGTTAAAATAACAATAATAAGATAACCTAAAGGTTTAAAGCTTATACTGCTATTTTCAAACAAATAATAATCTTCAGATGTTTAACTATTGAGATCCTAGGCTGTATATTTAAATTAAAATTTATAATGTATTGATTAGTACTAAAATTCATATTGTTTTTCTTATATGCGACTAATTTATTACACGTACGATTCTTTTTCGGCTTAAAAATTGCTATATACACATACTCGATGATAATTAACATATTTATTTTTGAAATACATATAATAATGTTAAGAGTTAAACTAAAATAGTGTGAGTAATAAATAACAATCAATATTAATAAAGCTTGAACTAAATTATAAATGAAATATATGGGTAAGTAAAATGTGTTTTAACACGTTTAATGTTTTTTTTAAATATAACACAATTGTTTGAAATTGTCAATAATTTAAATAATAATTAATACTAACTGTACGTACTGACTAATTCATTATTTATTACAACAATATATAATTTGAGTGAGTATTACAAAAATACTTAATCTTAACAAAATAAACAAAAGCGTTTCTTTATTCTGATGAGATTTAATATTATTAACGTTAATAACGTTGTTATTTCTGAACTTTCTTTCTCTTCGAATACTTTTTATGTTTAGCAAACGAGTTTCAAAGTGTGTCAAATCAATATTTTATATCAGGGTTGTATACATTTTTTTCAATCAGTTAGTCAATAATTTAAAACGCATTGTGCATGTTACCTTTTAATAAATTACTAAAATGTATCTATTATGTACCTATTTGGAATTTAGTATGTCAATGATCGTCACGTTGCAATCATTGCAATGCATACGCACTATGAATATTATGAATAGTAATTAAAAAAGTAGGAATGTTAAAAACTTTTAAACTGTGCAGATGGCATGTTATTATGTACATTGTGATGTGCGTTATGTCGTATCTATGAGTACGCGTAATGTTACATTTTTTAAAGTGAATAATCGATTTTTTGTATAGAAATTATTTTCCAAAAGTTTCCATCTGTAACTTTATAGATCCAAAATCACACCCAGATGGTACTTTTGAGACGTAATTTTTAAAATTTCTCAATAGTTTTTTCAAAAACATATTTTTTTGTAAAATTTTGGGTACATCTTCGAAAAAAAAAAAAAAATTGAAGAATTGAGTAATTCAAAAAAAGACCTGTGTAAATTACCAACTAAAAGCAGATCCGATTTCAAACAGTTGCTGATCGAGACTTTTGGACAAGTATATTTATACGAAAAAGTGTTTACAGAAAAAAAAAAATAATAATAAATATCATTATAAAAAAAAATACTAGTTTTTTCACTTTGTTCAGAATTTAGAAAATCGTAAGTCAACTTTTTTTTCTCTATAACCGTTATGAAGAATATACGGACAAATTTTATATTGTATTTCTAGTATACTAAAAGGTTGGTAATGTTTTTTCGCTTAAATTATCCTATGTATTTTTTGACGCTAAATACGATGGTGGGAACTAAAATACGTTTTCTATTAACTATTTATTATTAAATAGTTTTCTATTTAACCATGGATTATATTGCATATTAATTAATATTATTTGAAATTAAAGTTGCCTGTAAATAAAAAGAAAAAGTAAAGTAAAGTATAGACAAGAAATTTGCACTGTGAATATTTTTCGCTTTTCGGGTCAGGTATTATTGAAAGGTGTGTATAATTTTAAAGAAAAGATCAAACATTTCTTCAATCAGACGATTCTGAACGAAAGAAGTTAATAATATAAAGAACAATAATAGTCGTCATTTTCAGCACACTCACCAAGAGTTACTCTGACTCGAAGAGCGAAGAATATCCATGGTGCGAAGTATGTCCGGCTTTCTTGTCTGTACTTTACATAGTAATACATAGTTACAAAATTTTCAAAGTTTTTATTGTTTAGAAACATTTTTTGTCCAACTTATTCATAGCACTGTGTACATTATGCATATAATTGAAAGTTGGAATCATTATTTTTTCAATAAAAAAATTAAAAAAATCGTGAATTTCATTTGAGGTTCCACAGATCGATTTCTAGTGTATATTTTATGCGTGTCCACCACTTCTGCCTTCCTTAAAAAGAATCTCTGCTTCTAGAATGGCCCAACCTCTCTCTTAACTCTTGGAACTTCCCTGATTATCCCGTACTTGACACTTGTAAGGCTACATAAAGTATAGTGTTTTGATTCAAGAGTTTTTTCTCATCTAATTAATATTCCTTTAATGCCAGGTATCTTACACAGCCACTAAGTTTTTTAAATTATTAAACAAATAAAGAATAAATAACTTGTGTTTTTTTGAAGTACTGATATAATGAACTTTATTTGTTAACAAAAATATAAAATAAAATAAAAAAGGTTGAATAGCTTCATAGGATTAGTAAATCTAAAATAAAAATTTCAATTCTTGAGAATACGTTGTACTCATCATTCAAGATGAAGCGATTTTAAGATATTCAACTACTTCAATTACATTAACAATCAAAATTTTTGAAATGTTGTTTTTCTGCAGTTATATATAATAAAACTCCTGCTCCTGATTTTTTATTCTGAACATTAATTTGGACAAAGTCGATTTTTATGTTTGTATTTTTTGATTTCTTACTCACAACTCCAAGCAAATTTCATTATGAAAAATGCATCATAAGCTTGGCAAATATAACTACTTATGTTTGGGGTTTCCAACTCGTGGTACGCGAAGAAATTTGTTGATCAGATTTTTTTTTTTCTTATTTTTATCTATATTATGTATATTTTACATTTTTATTGTATTGTATTTAGAAGAAATTTGTACCATTGATATATTGCGTGGAAGATAACGAGTTCAAGTCACCGAAAGGTAATACAATAATTGAATAATATATACAGTGTTCGATTTTAACTGCAGAATTTTAAATTTCCAGTATACAATAAGTTAATAAAATGTACACCACTTTATGTAAATTCGTAGTTCGTACACCATTTAAGAATAATCAATTCGTTTGTAACCGTCGCATTATTTTAATGTGGCCCGTATATCGTATATATAATATTATGTAATTCGTGTACCTGCATTAGAATATTTATATTTCGTAAAACACGTAAAAGCCTTTCCATGATAATCTACACGAATAAATAAAATTAACATTCATAATATTATAATATTTATCATATTATTATATGTCAGATGTATACTACGGCCTATGTCTATATATTATACATAAGCGTTTGTATATTATACAGACTTCGAGTCAATGAAGTAATCATTTTAGTTGCTATATGTGTATGTAACAATGTACAAAACTTTATTATTTTTAAACTGGTAGTTTTATAAATTTATTGATTTATATCACTTACATTTGCAATAAGCTTTGTATAAATGTCTGTATGTAAATCGGAAGAAACGTGTCTTTATGAGTTTTAAATTTTTATTTACATTATAGCGTGTTATTATACAAAATTGATATATTTATGAGTTATTGATGTAAAAAAAAAAAAAAAACTTAGTCATTATTTTTTTCAATTTAATCAAAATTTAAAACTGTCGTCTTTCTATGGGTCATTTGCAGTAGGTAATGGAATCGAATCGCAAAATACCTAATATATATATTATTATTTGTTACGTAATACCAGTCTTTATAGTAATAGTTAACAAGTTAAATGAACGTTAAAACGTGCATGCTAATAGATAATATATATAAAAAAAATATTATAATAATTAATAATTATATTATAATATTAATGATTAATTTGTTTTTAGATTCTGAACGAAGTGAAGAAGCTAGTGTTTTTACAATGATGTTTATTATTTTTATTTTTCTGTGTACAACGTTTCGTATAGAAATACTTGTCCAAAAGTTTCGATCAGTAACTTTTTGAAACCCGATTCGCCTCTAGATTGTACTTTAAAATGGTCATTTTTTGAATTTCTCAATTCTTCAATGTTTTTTTTGGAAAAAACTACCCAAAATTTGACAAAAACGACTCGAAAACCATAATTTTTTGATCAGAATTTTATGAAAATTTAAACATAGATAGA
>JAIPRM010007016.1:0-17728 GCA_025469315.1 Stegophylla sp. TES_Ste_2020 | reverse complement strand
CCACCCAAGGATCGAACAAAGCCCATGGTGATAAATATGTCCAGCTTTTTTATAATACATTTATTTATCTACATTTTATTGTATTTCAATTTCACGCAAGTGTGGCAAGCGATTGCGTTAAAAAAAAATATCATATTTTTCAGTCAATTAATAATTTTATATAATTTTGTGTTGTGAGGTTGATGTGACAGGGGGTGCTCGAGCACCCATAGCCCCCCTCTAAATCCGCGCCTGTGTATAGGATGTTTAAGGAATGACAATGGGCTTGTGATCACGTGTAATTAGAACGAACCGACATAATATGATGCAGGGGACTACAGCATTATAGTAATATGTACAACAGGCGTAATATGTGCTTTATGTGTATAATATTTACACAAAACGGATAAATAGGTACCGCGCATAACATAAATATAATAATAATAATATGTAATATATACCCACGCACATACTACACGGTGACGTCATTTTGTGGGACGCAAAGGTTGAAAGTGGGGGCGTCATTTCGCTGTTTTTTTAATGGGAAATTTTAAGTGAGTTAAACCAATATTATAAACACCAGGGATTGTTTTAATTGTGCTAAAATGTTTACAATTTTTGGTGTCCTGTATATAGCGCTGATAAACAAAATGTAATAAAACACATAATAAATGGACGATTTCAATTTAAAATTTGAGTGGAACGAAGAAACTTATGATTTTACAATGAAGTTTATTTTAATTTTTTTTTTTTTAAGAATTTTTTTTCTTCATTCTGTGAATACATTTTCGTTAAGAAATACTTGTCCAAACGTTTCAATCAGTAATTTTATAGATCTGAAATCATAGGTACCGAAATGGCATTTTAAACAGTTAACTATTCAAATTTCTCAATACTTTTTCCAAAAAGAAGAAAAATCTGTCGAAAATTTGACAAAAAACTGTAAAATATACTACTAAAATATACTGGAGTTTTCCAAAAATTTAAAACTGTATTTTAATATAACTTCAATAATAATGTGGCTCGAAACTTAAAACATTCATGAACTACTAAAAATGGTCACGAGAACACTTCCTAAAAATTTCAAAAAAATTTGATCAATTTTGAGTTAATATAGCCTTTTGAAATATTGGAAATTTCTTGTTTTTTGCAAGTTTTTGCTTCGTAAAATAATTAATTCTTGATATTAAGAGAGATATTAAGTGTATCTGGCTTTATTACCTATACTTTACTTTTTTTTGTCTTATAAATAAAGAAAGGGGAAAAAAGTATTAGAAAAAAAATGTCAACATTTTTTTTTCTCAAAATTTTCTTGCACCAAAATATTTTTCATATTATTGTCTATCTATATTTAAATTTTCATAAAGTTTGATAAAAAAATGATGGTTTCCGAGTCTTTTTGTCAAAATTTTGGTAGTTTAAAAAAATAAAAAAATAAAATAAAAAAAATAAAAAAAATAAAAATTGAAGAATTGAAGAATTTAAAAAATGACCTCTCTAAAACACCAACTAGAGGCAAATCCAGTTTCCAGAAGTTGCTGGTCGAAATTTTGGACAAGTATTTCCATACGAAAAAGTGTATATAGAAAAAATAAATAAACATTATTGTAAAAATACTAGTTTCTTCACTTTGTTCAGAATCTAAAATGTATTATTAGATAGAATTTATTATTATTTTATTATTTATTATTTTTAGATAAAAAAAAACCAATGTGATACTTGAGATTGATTAACTCATCATAGGTTTTAAATGCCTAAGATTTTTGACTGACAGAGATGGTTATTTCATTTTAAATGTTTTTAAACGTTGATCTTCTTTTAGTTTTTGTTAAAAATGAAAGCAAAATTTTCTATGTTTTTTTGTTTACAGTTTTGCAGTTCTGTGAAGAAATCCAAAATAATATTTGTAGCTTTTTAACTGTAGTTTTTGCCACTACGATATAGTTATTTTCATGTATTATTTATTATATTTAAATTTACTAGTTAGAAATGATGTTATTTATTCTAAAACCGAAGTGTATTATAAAATATAAATAATATCAAAAATGCCGAAAAATTTTTTAAAAAAAAATTTTGAAATGGTTGATGAAATCCGAGAAACCACGACTTACAAATTTTATATAATGCCCATTGACACATATTTTTTACTGTTTTTGTCTTTTTTTTTTTTTTAAATCCGATGTTTATCAAATGAATTGGTCGATAATAAGTATTTAAATCGATTCAAACGAATGGGTTTTCGCGTGAAAAAATTACGATTTTTGAAATTAATCGAATCATATGACTCGTATCCATAGCACACTACAGATTACACAGGCTGTAGATGACGTGGTGGATGCTCGCCGAGAGAAGAAACGACGACGACGATTTGCGTTGCACATTACACACACCATCTCACGTATGAGGCATTATATTATGACGACGTGTGCGCGTTACGCATATGCGGATGTGGTACGGCGTCGCGATCCGTGTATTTCACGTTATATTCGTGTCTCCCGCAGCAGCTTCACCAGTCTCGGACCGTGTATTAAATTATTATTAGGGCCCGGATTTAAATACACTAAATATCATCGAAAAATGCTCTAAAAACAACCAAAAATGCCCTTAAAAAATGCATTTTACCATGCAAATATCCTTTAAAAGGTACTTTGTATTTTAATATTTTAATTTATTTTTTTATTTATCCTCTACTAAGTGTAGGCATCCATAAGTAAAGATAAGATACAGACATAATAGCAATTATAAAAAGGCTTCTAGATAATTTTGAAGGAAAACCTCGAAAAACATGGATAATATTTTAAATTAGTTGTATTTAAATTATTGATTCGTATCATGTACAGACACTATACATTATTAAAATTGTAAGTACATTGTTGAAATATGCATTAAAATGAATAGAATGACTGAAAAATGCTAAACTATGCTTTAAAAATGAAAAAAAAAAAAACACCGAAAAATGCAAAAAAAGCAAATGATGCAAAATTAAAAGTTTCATTTTTGTGGTCTCTGTTACATGAAACAAATTATGTACTTGGAAAGCATTGCCTAAGATCACCAAAAGAAATATGTATTTTGTATTGGAATCCGGGCCCTAATCATTACGTATTATGTATATGTAAAATGTATGCATGTATAACGTATATAATATGTCAAATATGTACATCTGGTCGGATTCTTTCACCTCGCCACCACCGGCCCGCAGTCCCAACTGGTTCCCCGCGTATATAATATTATTATCATTATACGGCCAGTCCAATTTAATTAGGCGGTCAGAAATGTATGCGCGGATTTCCCGGGTTTCGTCACGAACTGAGTTAGTTTTGTGTTTCGCTCTTTCTCCTCTTTCACTCCGTATAATATATGCATACGGTAGAAACCGTTTATAATGACACCGGTTGTAATGACTAACCGGACTTAATGACCTTAAGTTTAGAGTCCCTGCAAAAATTATATATTATATGTACTAATTTGTATCGGTTATTATGACATTTATATAATGACTAAACGGATGTTATGACGTTTATTTTTGGTTATTTTAGAAAAAATGCTTTATCTATAATGACATTTATCATATGTACTGCATTTATCGAAGCTAATGTAACTATAAAAGTGTTACAAACTAAAATAACAGATTATTTTAATATGTAAATTTTATATTATTTTAAAAAAAACTGAGCATATAATAATAGTAAATTGAATTATACTATATTTTGTATGTATTTTGATCACGATTTTGTGACGAAAATTGAATACATTTGTAATACATAATATATAATGTTCATATAACTTGATTATCAAATTTTTATTATTATTATTTTTTATCATTTTGATTATACTGACTATATGACCAATTTTTACCGGGCCCTTAAATGTCATATTATAAACGGTTTCTACTGTATATGTGTATATAAATGTATAATAATATGATTTTTATACAATTACCTCTGTCTAGCCGCCGCCGCCGCCGCCGCCGCCGCAACCGACTTCTTCGCGGGAGACTTTGACGTGCCACGACGACTCACCGGGGGTTTTACGCGCACTTTACGTGTGTCGTCGCTGTCGTCGTCGTGTTCTATAGTCTCGCGGCTGCCGACGGTGTTCAACGGCGGCGGCGGCGGTGGCGGAGCAGGATGACGAGTAGTAGGACAGGGCTACCGCTGCGCGTACAATACACGTCGCGCGCGTGTGTACCGGAACACAATGATGTCGGGTTGCCCGGCGGGAGGCTTCAGCATTAGACGCGCGCGAAGGAACTTCATCGTTCACGTGTTGTAATAATAATAGTAATAATATTATTATTATTATTATTATTATTATCACTATTATTGTAATACACACGACGTGTATATAGCATATAGCGTATAAAATAGGTACTCGCAGAGATATTATAAGCTCGTGTGTCGAAAAATTTGCCTCTGTCTCCGCCGCCACCGCCACCGCCACCGCCGCCGCCGTGAACTTACTTGTCGTCACATAATACATTATTATTATTATTACTACTATTATTGTTGTATATACTGTATTATACACACGTATAACGCGACTATTGTTATGTACGTTATATTTCGATATCGATGCTAAATATAAAAAGATTGTGTGACGGTGCGTTAATATTATTATAATGTGCAGTGTATATTATAATGTATACACGGCGGCGGCGGCGTAGGTATAATATTGTACGCGCGCGAACGATGTGGTGTGTACGCGCGTCATCATTATTGTTGTTGTAATGTCTCTCCGTGTCCTCTGCCCCCATCATCGACCCTGTAACACATAGATGATATTGTACATTTTGTATGTATAGCTACGCACCCGAGTACAAGTCAATTCGCAGCAGTCAAGTACATCACCGGATTCTTATTAAGTGGTTTGTGAGCCGTGAACAAAAAAGACAGATGAGCTAAATCACATAAATGATAAAATATATTACATAAAAATAATGCATACACAATATCATTGAGAGGATAGGGGTAGCAATATAATATAAAAAATCGGGACTACTTCACATCATCGCTAATTCTTCGCTTCTCGGGCGAGACTTGGTGAACGATAAATAATTTCTTCAATGAAACGAATATGAGCAAAGCTTCAGTTTGTACAGGACAATTTTCAAAATTGTTTAAATTTTCCCACCGAAAATCTGTGAAAATGCACAAAAAACTGAGAACAGAAAAAAAAAAAATTGAAAAGAAAAATTTTTATGCGAAAACATGTACTCATGATTAAATCAGTCATTAAATTAGTTAAGTTATTGGGTTATTTATATTATAAATTTATGTAATTAGGTATTAATTTTGAAATAAATTAACGCTGTGTTTGAAACGGTGAACTATAATAGTTATAAAAAAATAATTTTATCCTTTCTATTTATACGTATATATATATTTTGGCATTTTCGTTTTTCGAACTTTGAATTATATCTTCATAGTCTAGAGATTTTACAAATTGATTTTTAAAAACTATAGTTGTAACTAAACATAAAAATAACCACCTACTCTCATATTACATGTAGTGAACTCAATAGATGGTAATTAATACGTTAGAAGTAAAAATTTAGATCCTCTCAATTTTATAGAATAAAAAAAAAATGTAGCCACCATAATTATTATTAAAGGTAACGAGCGCTACATCTCCACTGTTGGATAATTGTTACTGGATCGTTGGAAAAGTGATCAACGTCTAACAATAAACGTAAAATATATTTTTAAATATTTCCACTATATATTACACTTGTATAGTTTAAAGATTTTAGAGCTCAGTTATGTTAAAAGATGCCAGTCAACAACAAATTATGTTCTGAAATTGATTCCACGGAGGAAGTTGCCGCTAGGCTAGACTAAAGCAGTGGTCTGTCATAACAGTCATCAAACCGTTACATTTATTAATACCTACGTTTATAAAGAGCTAAAAATGAAAACTGTGTACTTCGCACCTCAGGGTTTTCTTAGCTCCTCGAGTGGAATTCTCTTGTGGATGTGTTGAATTTCAAAGAAACGATAAATCATTTCTTCAATAAGACGATTCTGAACGGAATTTTAGTTTATTCAAAACAAAATATTTCTCAAATTATTATCTATCTATGTTTTAAATTTTTATAATGTTTGAATTTAAAAAAGATAGTTTTTGAGCTTTTTTTGTTAAATTTTGTGTAGTTCTTCCCAAATCTTAAGAAAATAAATGAGAATTTCAAAAAATGACCTCTTAAAAGCACTATCTAGAGGCAAATTTGGTTTTAAAATGTTGCTGGTTGAGACTTTTGGTTTCCATGTGAAAAAGTGCTCACAGAAAAAAAACACAAAAAAATTAAAATCATTGTGAAAACTCTAAATTCTTCACTCCCTTTCATAATCTAAAATTTATACTAACTCATTAATTTTGCACTAGTTTATTATTAGTATTATATATACACAAAAATAAGTGATTCATATAAACATAACACACATCGTTTTAATAAACTCATTAATTAACTTTATCCGACGGAAATCGGTATTAATTACATATTCGGTTAACTACTGTTACTACTGAATTCGTTTGGTACATTTGCTACTGTTTCTGATTATTATAACTTAAATGGATTATCAAATTCATATCCAAAAAGCCTACGAAATTTCACTTGAACGCCTTATTAAGAAGGTCGAATCTACCCAAACGTTTTCCTTCTGAAATAAAAAATTTAATGAACCCGATTATTCATAATGTTTAAAATTGAAAAATCGATGGTTTAATTATAATTATTTATTACTTTACTTTATTTTAGACTTTGATAAAGTGAAGTTTTTACAATGAACTAAAAGAAATAAAAGCAATTGCAATTTCTCATCTAGTTTTAAAAAATATATTTATTTAAAAATACTAAGTTTTAAACTAATGCAAAATTAGAATTTAACTTTGAAAATTTTAAACTGTTCTCCTGAAAAAATATAAAAAAATGAGTTGCATCTTTCTTCGTTATGAACGTAGATATGAAGATGACGTAAGTGGAAAGTTTTATAATCATTAATAAAATCTAAAATATGAATTTTTTGTTTACATTTAAAAATAACGTTATTGTATGATTTACATTTTAAATGAGTGATCTAGATTTTTTTTAATATTTCTTTATTTACGTCTCAAGAATTTTTTCTGAAAAATAATTTAGGAATTTTATGTTACGAAATATGTAACGGAATGTAGATTTAAAAATTATGCGTGCGTCTTAAGTGATCCATACTACTTGTAGTATGGTCTAAGAATATCATCGTCTTGTGTGGTTGTAATAATATGTTTACAGTCCTCAATATTTTGTAACTTATAAAATTCGTATCACAGCGCATATTTTATATTACTTTTATATGTATGTATATATAAACCTCATAATTTACAAGGATTAAAAATATATATAAATGCATACAATGTCGAAGACATATTCTGGAATAAAATAATTAAATTTTACAACTAGTTTTATGATTTCGATAAATTTACTATGAACCGGGTGGTCTTATAATTGTGTTGCCAAATAGCCTACGACGAAAAAAGTGTCATTAAAAGTGTTATTATACATAATATTTTATAAAGAAAACTCGAAAAAACTCGTGAATATTAATGTCATTTTTATTTTATATTTTTAGAGTTGTATTTTCCTAGTACCAAAGTAAGAATTAAAACATATTTTGACTGCAATTCTTAATTTTTCATGTTACGATTTATATGATGGTTGAAGTACATAGTGTATATTATATGTACAAATATATTTTTATTTTCAGTAATAAGTTAAAACAAAGTTGATATTTTCTCGTACATAATTAAATATCACTAATTTATTACACGTATAACACAATAATGATAATGTAATTGTAAACACAATAACGTGAAAAGACTATTTTTTGTACTTGGCATGAATAAAAGATAAGCCGAGTTAAGTTTTTTTTTCGTTCAATGAAATTAAAGACATTAATAGGAAAAGTATTTTTATATACTTAAAAAAATCTTTTTTTCGTAAGCTTTTGTATGTATAAAATAAACAATCTGTAATAATTATGAGTTACAGTAAGGATGCGTACAGCGGTACAGGTATAGTTTAGACTTGGAAGACTTTTCGAAAAAAAAAAAAAAAATAACAACCATATGGTGATACTTTATACGATAATTCAGTTAGATTTAGTTTCCTTTAAATTTTTTTTTTTTTTTGAAAAATTTGTGATCATACGAATGTATGCATCAGGAGGTGTGGATTTTGTTTGCATTTTACTTTTTGGCCGCATTTCACTTTTGGATGCCATATAATATCCAAATAGGCGTCAACAGTATTTAATAAAAGATTAATTTAGTTTTAGTTCTGAATTTTTAATATTTACCGAGTAAGTAATAAAGAGATTTTCACTCAAGAGTTTATAAGGATTCGTTTGCATTTATGCGGTCTCTTAGAGTTAGACGATAGTTTAGAATTAAACCGATTCTATGCTTTCGGCATATTATGACTATTTAAGGTGACAAATAGAATTATTTCTCGTTATAAGATGAAAGTCAATTGCAAGGATTTTCTGTGATTTATTTTTATTTTTCATTAAGTGTACCAAGATGACATGAGGTGGAGGTTTAAATAATTTTGTAGGGGTTAGCCCGCAATTATTGGCTATTTGTGTGAGTTTAAAAGATATTTTGAGTAGTGTCATCTTGTAGAGAGTTTTAGAGTTTAAATTTATTTTTAACACATATTATAATGATTTAGAGGCGGAATACATCCGTATAAAACTCTCTTGAACAGTTTTTTTACCCGTGTAATTGTAATTAATTTATGATTGACTCGTGTAGTCGTGTAGACACGATTGTGTAAGTTGTTTTCAGGTTGAGAAGTCGATATTTACATTAACACCAATGTTCATTTACAACTTACTAATGCATTGCAACAACGCCCACCGAGTCAGTTCGAGAAACATACGTGTATCTTCAAAAAATACAAACGTACAACGCCACGTAACATATACACGTGTATAGAGTATGTAGAAGACGTGTAGATGCTAGGCAATAGCAATAGTCATCAGGGTCGAGACTTTATGCGTTTAAAATCAAAAATATAAGCGAATACATAAACACCAAAAAATTTAGTTTATTTTAGTTATTTACATTTTAAAAACACAAACATCATGCATATGTACGAAATAAATGTTAAAAAGATATATAAACCTATCATTTTTAATTTATTTTACTTTATTTGAGTACTTATGTATAGTAGATTTTAAGCTTCGAATTTAATTACTTCATATTTTATCAATAAGAACCAAATATATATTATAAATTTTAATTTATAAAATCTCACGATGTGTGGAATTCCAGTAAAAATTTTGTCTGTCGTTTGTTTATTAATTTATTTTTTTTTAATTTGATTTTTCTCGATAATAATTAAAATTTTTTTTTTAACATTTGTAGTAGAATGTGTAAAAAAGAGATAAAAATGCAGTAAAAATTTATAAAATAAACAAATAGAAATTTATCGGATAAAAATAGAGAAATTTGGAAGAAAAATTAAAAATTAAAAATTCTCGCTGCACAGAAAATAAAGTTTAATGTATTTGCATAAAATCAATTATATTAAGTACCGAGCCTGAGTAATAATAATAATAATTATAATAATGAAAACCACGAATTAAATTCAATGAATCTTTTTAGACGTTGAAAAATATAGTTGATTCACGTCGTGCAAGGAAAAAAAAAACACGCATGAGATATGACGAGAAAAACCGAATAATTAATAAATGTTTATTTAAGCGTTATAATTATCCGTACACGCATTACACTGCTGTGTCGTAGCAATCAGTTATGGTATATCACACCGTACAAAGTAATTAGGAATACATATTATATACGAGATTTGATTAGATCATAAAATAGGTTGTAGGTGGAAGCCGAACGAATCTGCCAGTGACGGCGACTCGACCACCGGTGTTTTTCTTCTAGCTGACAACCATCTAAGGTCAAACGAGAAACGTGACGTGAGGCTGGACACGGGGACCGTGAAATACCGACTACCGAAAACCAAACCAATTTCACAGTTGGTAGTAATAAATTAACAATAAAATATTCCAAAAGAGTTTTCACACGAGCTGTACGAGTAAATTTATTGCTGGTTGTTGCAACGAACAAATGTTTTTAAGAACATCCAGAAGTGATCGTGCTAAACTTTTATGTATACTTTTATTTCTTATCGCCACTACAAGATATTTTACCCGCAGGTGTGGTAACAAGAAAATCTGGACGAATCCGACCGCGCGTGCCATATGATATTATGGTTTAAAAATGAAAAAGTAAGCTAGTAGGTTCCTGGTCGATTAAAATTGTTTGTTGAAGTAAAATCGCTTAATGCATTTTTTCGATATTATGTTAATAAGTAAAATGTATATTTATATGATGAATATATTATGTTTTGCATGAATGCGTGATGTATTTTTTGAAATAAATTAATTCACGTGGGTACAATCTAAATTTAATATAGGTAACTTTTACCTACACGCAGTGTTTTTTGGTCAGTGAGAGGTTATTGGCTACAATCAATTTAAGTGACATCTTTTCGTTTCATAAAAAAAGGAGATGATTCTATAGTATTATAATAATATTTTTTTGCCATTAATGGTACCTAATTTTTTAATTTGAAGAGAGATTTAGTGTAAGTATTTTGATTTTACCATAAAGTATTTTTGGAAAAAATTGTTGTATGATAATTTTACTCGTTGTTATTAATTTGTAATTGTAAACTCTTTAGAAAAGTTATTTTAATTTAAAAAACATTTGTCAAGTAAGTTAAAGTCGGCATGAACACCACTTTGATTTTTAATTTTGGAAATGTTTTACATGGTTCTTTCTAAAAGTTTAACCTTAACTGAATACTTAAGTTAAAAGTTCTAAATATAATAATATAATACAGTTTAATACAATAATATTAATTACAAATGCCAAAAGTCAAGAACTACATTTTTTATTAAATTAATAAATATGAATAAAAATCACACAAACTTGAAGTTTTCAAAGTTTAGATTTTTGTGCTTTTTTGTTTTTACGATATACAACTTTAAAGATCTATTGTGAATGAACTATTAAAGGTACAATTCTCAAACTCTCTACAACACTTTTCATAAACAATGTTATTCTTACAAAACACTAAACAACTAAATTCGTTCTTCGATTTTAGAGATTAGCGTCGTTAAAGCAAAATCAAGTTAAAATTTGCTACTTTTTTAATACCTAGCTAAAAATTAAATTATTATTTTTAAAATTTTTTTATTTTAAATTTTATACCTACTTGACAAGCCTTTCTAATAAGCTTTCAAATAAGCTACCAACTAACTTTGTAGCTCCAATAACTCGAGAGAAAAATTAAAAAAAGTAAAGTATAGACAAGAAAGCCGGACGTACTTCGCACCACGGATATTCTTCGTTCCTCGGGTCATATACTCTTGGTCTATCTATATTTAAATTTTCACAGTATTTGAATTGAAAAAAAAAGTTTTAAAGGCCAAATAAATTCAAATTTTGGAGAAGCTTTCGAAAAAAGACCTCCCAAATATCGTCTAGAGTGAGATGACCATACGTCCTGTTTTATACAGGATTGCCCTTTATTTCGTCTCTGTGTCCTATTGTCCTGACAAACTTCTCTCAGGAAGCTTTTTGTCCCGTAATTTCAAGTCTGTCCCATATTAATCCGGTTTTTTGACTTACTGTTGATTTAAAATTTTTGAAATTTTTGAATAAAATAATGTAAAAATCTAGAAATCTTTAGGATACCATTAGATCAATAATTATAATTGTAAAATTAATTAACAAGTTTTTTTAGAAGGTAAAGTATACAATATGCATGAATAAAAGGATTTGAAGAAATTTTAAAAATTATCAATTTAGTTTCATTATATTATTTTATGTTCTTCAAAATAATGTTTTTATGTGTTTAAATTTAATCTATAATAGGTAGTTTAAAAATTATACTTTTGTCACGATTCAAAAACATAAATTTATTACATATAAATACTTATTTATTTAAAAATATTGCGAAAAATATTTTTGTCCTGTATTTTATTTGCTTAAACATGGTCACCCTAGTCTAGAGCCGATATTTGCTTTTTAATGTGGCCGGACAAACCTTCTGCGAACATTTTACAACGAGAAATAGTGTGTACAGATAAAAACAATATTATATTTTATAATGTTTTCCGTTGTCCGGGGACTTATTTCTAAGCCGAGACGCGGGAAAGTCGTCTGTGCGAAGATCGTGTGGCGTCTCGTTGAAATCGGCTCGAGATCGGTCGTGTGACATAATGCGGCGCGTAAAAAAACAATCGTTGCGCGCCTTCAGTGCGTGAATTATAAAATAATATAGTAATAATATTATCCTGGCGGCGGCGTCTCACCCCCTCCCCCGAGAGCGAGAGCGAGACAGCTGATGATGAGAGAGTGAGACCGTCCGCGCCGGCGAGTGTTTGTTTGCGCATCGGCTAAATAAGGCGCAATTGATTGTATCAATGGGTGGCGGCGAATCGCAAACGCCTACGTAAACGCTGCACACTAGCAGCGCACGCGTACCAACACTGTTCGCTCGTTTCCGTGCGAGTGTAGATTTTTACGGCGCACACCAGAGCACACACACTTACACACACACACACACACACACACACACACACAGACATACAGGCACACACACACACACACACACACAGACATACAGGCACACACAGACATACACACCCGCGCGCGGCTTTGATCCTATTCAAGTGTCAGTTAGGCGAGACGACTAACAACGGCCGCCGCGTCACCGCGAATGCGCCGACCGACGACGACGAGACGCGTATAATAATATTATGCACGTGCATATTATAATAATAATAATAATACATAATGTGTACGTATATTATTGTATATTTCGATGCGTCGTCGTGTGACCATTGTGTACTGGCGGGGACCCGAGAGAGTGCACGCGCTCGTGTTTGTCTACATGCATACATGAAGCCGCGCTCGTATTCAGTCCCGCCGAATCGTCGGACCTGTGGGTGAGCGGTGGGGCGTTGCCCGATTGCGGCCCAAAGTAACCAGTGGCGGCGCCAGGGTCGGGCCAGGTAGGGCCATGGCCCTACCAGTGGCCCTACCATTTGCCTAACCTGAAATCCAATAAATAATAGTCATTTTTCTTAAGCATTAGAGAAAATATATGGTATTTGGTCAACGAATATATATCAGATATGCACTATACAATATAATTATTATCTTGTATATATAATTTATTGGTACTGTCACCGATGAAAATAGTAATTCATTTATTTTATTATTTATATTTTATTGTTTTGTGTTTATATATTTCAGACAGATGTACATAAATGTTATATGTATAATATTTCATATTATATTAATCTTGTAATCATTTAAAATTGTTATATTAAACCTAGTTTTAACTTATATTAATATATTTTATTTATTTGCTTGGTGAAATCTAACTTTTTTGTGGCCCGACCTTATAATTGTTGGCCTTCTGTTGGCCCTACCTACTAAAAAATCCTGGCGCCGCCACTGCCGACGACCCACCCCCCCTCTCCACCAACACACCTCGGCATTATTACGGACGGAAATATCGTCAACGGCCGCGCGCGTTACAAAACGCACAAAAAGTAACTGGGCGCGCGCCCTCGAAAATATTGCCCGTCAACTGGGGCCCGCGAATACCATATGTATGTAACGCGGACCTGGAATTTTCTCTCGACGCTCTGCGGATGCCTGGGGGGAACCGGATCCCCGGCACCGCCTCGAAAATCGAAAATCTACCCTCGCTCCCATTCACGCCGACCGCTCCGCAAGCGGTACGCGCCGTGATAAACGTTCGGCTCAAGGGGGCGGCCATAGAGAGTAGACCCGTTGCGGAAAAGCGACCTGCAAAAAATAATTTGTTTAATTTTTTATCTTTTTTTGTCAAATTTTTTGTAATTTTCCTCTCAAAAAAAACTCGAGAAATTCGAAAATTCGAAAAATGATCTTTTTAAAATACCATCTAGAGGCGAATTTCGATTCTGAAAATTTCTGGTCAAAATTTTTGAACAATTTTTTTATATGAAAAAATAACTAGAGAAAAATAAATAAACAGTAAAGGTGTAAAAAACACTAGCTCCTTCGTTTCACTCAAAATCTAAAACAATAATAGATAAGTGTAAGAAAAAAACCAGACATACTTCGCACGATGGGTGTTCTTCGCACTACGGGTGGGATTCTCTTGACGGGTTTATTGAATTTTAAAGAAACGATAAATCATTTCTTCAATAAAACGATTCTGAACCAGGAAAGTTAAAAATATAAAAAATAAATGAGAAAAAAAAATGTTGGTAAAATTACCAAATTTTTTTTTCACATTTTTAAAATAGTCTTGCGCCATAATATTTCTTATATTATTTTTTATCTATGTTGAAATTTGCATATAGTTCGGATCAAAAAATAATGGTTTCCAAGTCGTTTTTGTCAAATTTCGGGTAGTTTTTTCAATAAGAAAAAAAAAAAAAATTGAAGAATTAAGAAATTCAAAAAATGACCTCTATAAAGTACCATCTAAATCCGGTTTCGAAAAATTGCTGGTTGAAATTTTTAGATTAGTATTTCCATGCGAAAAGTTGTACACAGGAAAAAAAAAATAAACATCATAGTGTAAAAACACTAGGCTTCTACACTTCGTTCAGAATCTAAAATAAATATCAAAATATCATTGGTGAAAACGCTGGCTTCTTTGATCCGCTCGGAATCCAAAAAACAGACGAAAAGGAAACGGCGTTACGTTACAGTGTTTTAATGTCGACATGTTAGTGCGGGGGGATGGGGGTTGGTTCACACGTATTCGGAAATACTCCATTTTACGAACCGTAAAACCGGCTGTTCGGCCGTACGTTTTGAATACGAGATCATGTCCAACGATGCTGTGGTCCAGCGGAACGGTGGGCATTTCGGAATGGCGATAACCGTCTCGAGCACGATATGCGGATTTGAATATTATACGAACCGGCGGCGGCGACAGTCGTACGACTTCGGCGCGTGTGAATCCTCAACAGTGTCCGGGGGGGGGGGTTGGTTGGTTGAAACGATGCGCTAATGACGGCGCACGGTATCCCCGAAGATAGCATCTCGCGAAACTCTCGATTGTTTTGTAATAATCAGACCGTGGAAAGTTTTTAAAGTTACACGACCCCGTCGAGTCGTCGGAGGAGAACGTTTAAAATATACAGGCAAAGGGAATGGTTGGGAGTGAGGGAAGAGTGAGGGCCGAAGAAAGAGAAAGAGCGAGAGAGAAACTCGATTTTAGTGATCTTTAGTTTTTCCGTACAATGGACCAGAGTTTTGAGATGATGACGTCACACCCTTGCGTGTCGTCTCCGTCACGCATTTAGTGTACAACTCGTAATAATAATTATCGGGTCCGTAAAATTTAAACGCATTAAAAACTAGTGTGTGAACAATATTGCTACCAGTTGCAAAACCGGGTTTAGACAACTGAAACATTATCTCTACCTAAAGATGAAAGATAATTATTCATAAAAATATATCTACCTAGGTATATGGATAAAATATTAAGATATCCAAATTATTATTATTGATATTATATATTATATATTAGAGATGTTAAATTTAGAGAAATTTAATTTTTGAGAAATTTCTTAGAGGAAATTTCTGAAATATGTATAAAATTATACTCAATGTGACACAGTTATTCATATAAATATTATTTATAATATATATTTTTTTAAGAAATCATACGATTAATAAAAAAGCTTATTACTTTACAATATTTACATATTATATTTATACAAAATAACTTATGTACTCTTATTCTCATATGTCTTATCAAAACAACATTTACGTAAACAAAAACTTATTATTCAATGATTGAATTATTATTCAAATGGTTTTACTAAGAAATTTCTCAGGGAAATTTCAAAAGAGCAGAAATTTCTAAAATGGAAATTTATAAATTGAAATTTTCCACTTACATCACTAATATATATATATATATATATATATCTTTATTATTTTCTTTACCTCGAATGTGTTATATTGATCCTTTCTGAAAATTTTTTTTTTTATCTTTTGTACACGAGTATTTTATTGTATTCATAACTGAAAAACGCTTTTTTTTTTTTTTATTATTCGCATTAAAAATTAATACTTTAATTAGAAATCTATTTTATTGGCTCGTGAATTCGTTATAAGCCGTCGAATCATTTTCGAGCAATTTCCGTTTTAATATTTTTTTCTCGAACCCGGGAGGAGTCATAAGTCCTTTTACAATTACTTTTCCTTTCTATATTATCGTTTACCCGAGAAAACGTATTAAGAGAAGATATTGCTGTACAAATTATTTTTAGATGCTCCAATGAATAATATTATGTATTATTTATTTTCGTTTCAATGTTAGAATAGTTTTAGTAATGCGGTTTACAATTTTTCCAATTAATATTTGTACTACAATAGTCCGAGGAATCAATACACATTAATATTATATATATTTTTGTATTAATATAAAGTGTAATAAGTATTTTTGTAATGAATTGTAATATATATTATTGTGCTCAATAACTCGCTGACAGGTTTATTATAAAACGCGCGTCAATTGAATTCGTCGATAATTTACCCATGATTCGATCGAGATCTAATTCTTAAAATTGTAATTCACGTGCTTAAATAGGAACATTCATTTATTTATTCTTCCATGAATTTTAGAAAAATAAAAACCGGACGTAATTCGCACCATGAGTGTTCTTCACTTCTGGCTGGTTGGTTTTGGAGGGCGTGTTAAATTTTAAAGAAACGATAAATCATTCCTTCAGTTAAACGATTCTGAGTGGAGCTTAAGTTGATTCGAGACAGTTTAACTTAAAATTTATAAACTTCATTAATTTTACAAAAAGGTGATGTTTTACATTAAGAAAAAGAAAAAAAGCCGGACATACTTCGCACGTCGGGTGAGATTCTCTTGACGGGTGTATTTTGAATTTTAAATAAACGATTAATCATTTATTCAATAAAACGATTCTGAACGAAGAAAGTTAATAATATAAAAAATAAATGAGAAAAAAAAAATAGTTAGAAAAATGTCCAAATTTTTTTTTTCACATATTCAAAATTTTCTTACTTCAAAGTCTTTCTTATATTATTTTCTATCTGTGTTTAAATTTTCATATAGTTCGGATTAAAAAATGATAGTTTCCGAATCGTTTTTGTCACATTTAGTGTAGTTTTTTCAAAAAAAAAAAAAATTGAAGAATTGAGAAATGATCTCTCTAAAGTATAATTTAGAGGTGAATCCGGTTTCAAATAGTTACTGATCGAAACATTTGGACAAGTATTTACATCCGAAAAGTTGTACACAGAAAAAAAAATAAACATCATTGTAAAAATACTAGCTTTTTTACTTAGCTTTTATAATAATAAACACAATTATAAAAACACTTGCTTTTTCGCTCTACTCAGAGTGTAAAAAAGATTTTGACCGAATTTTAACAATTCCGTCCGGCCAAAATACGTTCAATTGACCGTAAAAGATTTTGACCGATCTAAAACCCAAATATTTTTTAAGTACATTGTGTTTATTCACACCGTATTTGTATGTACCTTTAATTGCACGTTATAATAATATTATATTTTAATTATTATCCGTTTTCTACGTCAAAACTAAAATATTAGTTAGTTCATAAAAAAAAAAAAAAAAATGCCGGACATACTTCGCACGACGGGTGGTATTCTCTTGACGGGCGTATTAAAT
>JAIPRM010007015.1:0-17733 GCA_025469315.1 Stegophylla sp. TES_Ste_2020 | reverse complement strand
CTCCACTCAGAATCGTTTTATTGAAGAAATGATTTATCGTTTCTTTAAAATTTAATACACCCACCAAGAGCGTACCACCCAAGGAGCGAAGAAAACCCCATCGTGCGAAGTATGTCCGGCTTTTTTTCTTCCTCTTTGCTCCTGTGCACAGAACGCGTTGTCATTTTATAAAAATGTTACAAACATTTATGTTTTATTTAACAAAAAAAAAAAAAAAAAAACCTGTGATCACGTGAATAAATCACGTGTATATATGCTCAACCGTGTAAAATATGTAACTATAGGAGTTCAATCAATCAGACTTATTGCAATGTATTTCTGTACTGGAATCATTGGATTTTCTTAATCCGTAACAAATACCTAATACGTTGTAAATATACGAAAATCCGTGCCTCCTAATTATCACAAAACAAACGCAATACAAATAATTCTGTACGCTTCCGGCGGCTCGTAGCGCCATTGTCGTCGAGCCAATCCCCGGGAACAAGCAGGTGTCGATTGACAAGGGGGTGCGAGACGGCCGAGGGCGCGCGCCGTCGTGCACCTGGACCCGCTTTTTCCCCTAGTAGTACTTTTACGTTAATAAAACGCACTGTTATTGAACAGTGTGTTTTGTTTGCGGCGTATAGAAAAGAAAAAAATTAATAAATAAATACTCTCCAGAAACACTCGTCAAATTTGAAAATCAGGAGATAACGATTGAATAATTATTATTATTATTATAATTAGAAAATTTGACTTTATCGAACCTTTGCTGTCTTTTTTCGTTCCGGACGAGACGTAATAATTGTTAAAATCAATAATCAAAAACAATAAAACACACTTCACATACTTTGCATCTATGTATATGCCGGTATTTTTTTTTTTCAAATTTTAACTGTGATTGGTACCTTTTACAAATTTTCAACCGACATTCTATATTCATTATTGGTAAATTATTTTCCGAAGTTTAAGTAACAAAGGTGCTGGTAAGTAAATACAAGTTTAAGGAAATCAATACACCATAACAATCAAAACGATATACTATCATAATGACGGTTAGGTTAACAAGTCATATACAAAATAAACAAAATGCGAACTTTGACATAGTGCCTAAATAAATTATAAACCGTAACAAAGTTATAACGCGCCTGCTAAAAGATACTCATCACTCTAGTCTTAAAAAATTGTATTGGCTAACAAACAAATTTTTAAACTTTTCAATAAATGTTAATTTTTACTCTTTCTGAGTGAAATTATTAATGTATACCTGTCTTTTTCAGACAAGTTTATGTTTGAACTGTTCATAACTATCGGTCTATAAAAATATTTTATCAATTTTAGGTTAAAACTTCAATTATCGCCATCACGTTGTTAAGAATATGTATATATATATATATATATATATTATCATCAATGCTAAGTATCCAAATTCCTACAATAATTTGATACATGAATAATGTTTGTGATTTTCGGTGTTTATTTTGTTCTTATTATTCTTCTAATTATTTCCCTGGTATCTCCTATTATAATTTTTTTTTTTTTTTTTTAACTGTATGCAAATTTCCAAACATTTTGAGAATCAAAACTGAAATTATTAATAGATAGCGGATTCGCAATTTTAACCAGGAACTGGTTAAAATTGGACCGAAACATGTGTAAAATAAACTTACAGCGTTAACTGCGCACGAGTAAATCGAAAACGTTGAAATCGTTAAGTTCAACGCGGAGAGAGAGAGAGAGAGAGAGAGAGAGAGAGATAGAGAGAAAGAGAAGGAGAGAGAGATAGAGAGAAAGAGAAGGAGAGAGAGAGAGAGAGAGGCAGACAGACAGAAAATGGTCACATTAAAAATCTTTAAAAGCCAAAATAAGTAAAAAAAAAGTTCAGAAAGTAAAAAGTAAAAAAATAAAAAATAAAAGACGGAATTGTCGAATCCGTGAGTTTTGAAACAATTTGTTACATAGTGACAATAAAGTTCTGTTAACCTGCAGAAGTAGTTGCCGCGTCTGGGATCTCGTTTTCAAATCACTTACCTGTAGTAATGCCCGTCGGAAAGTTCAAAAACACACGCGACGCACCGGTCCGGACGGAAACGGTTTTTAATTCCTCATCCGAAATTAGCGAGCGCGTGCAGCCAAACGTTATACCGACATGATAATTAAATATGATTTATGAAATAATAATATTATAATTAAACATAATCCCAGAGAATCCGAGAGAATCGTAAACCGTTAAAACAATACACTCCCGAACGCACACGCATAATGAGTGTATATATATATGTCATATTATACACACACATTCAAGATTATTTATTACAGTCGTTTACGTTTCGGAAACGGATATCCATCCACTTTGATTTCTTTTGGACACAACGAAAAATATGCAAAATGCTGCAAATTCTTAACCCCTATAGTTGTGTACATCATATTACACTAGAGTGACCATATTTAAGAAAATAAAATACAAGACAAAAATATTTTTCATTATATTTTTAAATAACTAAGTATTTACTACATATATATATATATATATATTTATGTTTTTGATCGTGATAAAAGTATAATTTTTAAACTATCTATTATAGATTAAATTTAAACACATAAAAACATTTTTTTGAAAAACATAAAATAACATAATGATACTAAATTGATACTTTTTGAAATGCCTTCAAATCCTAAAAAAACTTGTTAATTAATTTTACGATTATAATTAATCGAATATTTATATTATATAATTTTATATAATTATATTAATTTCGTATCCAAAAGATTTCTAGATTCTTACATTATTGTATTCAATAATTTCATTAACAAAAATTTCAAAAATTTTAAATCAACAGTAAGTAAAAACACGGGATTAATATGGGACAGACTTGAAATTACGGGACGAAATGCGTCCTGAGAGAAGTTTGTCAGGACAACAGGACACAGAGCCGAAATAAAGAACAGTCCTGTATAAAACAGGACGTATGGCCACCCAATATTACACGTAATACAATTTAATAAAATCGGAGTAAATTAATAACATAAAAAAAAAATGCAGAGGTCGACCGTTAATTAAGTCCCTGAAAGTCGCCCCACCCCCCGTTCTAGTTAAAATCTCTCTTTACCCGAGTTCAGAAGTTAAAACCACCTCCGAAATAAAATCCTGGGCACGCTCCTGTACGTATTATAATTTATTATAACGCTGCAGTTTGTTTCCCGGAAGACATATTATCGTCGTTTTATTATCGTCGTTGATATCATCGTATACACAATATATAAACATTGCACACACAAGTTGTTCAAACAGTAAATATCGCGCAGATTTAAATGCGAGGCTCGTCGGGCGTGAAAAACGGCGCGTAGTAGCACGTGCATATTATTACGTGCAATATATTAATAAAATATTATGTATGTGTCGGTGAATGTATGTGTACATAAAATTATAAACTTTACACGCAGTCCTACGTGCATTGTTTATTGGTTGGAAAGGGATAGAAAAAAAAAAAAAAAAACGGAAATAAATACAACAGGAATGAACTCCACCGGTACGGTTTGAGGTATATGCTGGTAATAACAAAAACTCATATAAAAGGCCGAGATAAAAGGTAGTATAATATTATATTATGTAAACCACAACCGATTTCATAATTTTCATTGTGATTAATAATAAATAAATGATATTATTCTCTGTTACGGAATAAATATATTCCAATTACAATTATTATCTGATTTGAATACAAATAGGCAGGTTTAACAATTCGGTGATTTTTAGTTTGAACTATTATAATAAGATTAATAATAATTAAAAAATACTGTATTTCGAATGTAAGGGAAAGGAAATTTTGTAGAAAAAAAAAAAAAAAAAAACAAGAATATATTATAAATAATTATAGGTTACAAATAAAAGTGAAAATTCTTGGTTACTATATAAATATAATGATACACAACAACTTTTCTTGTAACTACATATATTAATTTTGTTATAAGCGAAAATATTTACAAAAGCTTTCTTGCTCGTCTAATCTGCTGGCGATTTATAAGCACTTCGGGTACAATTAAAATCAACAAATACCCAAAAAATTTTGACAGGAATTAAAATAAAAACAAAAGAAAAATACTTTGAGTATTATTATTCAATAAATGATATTATGAACTAGAATAAAATAAAAGTATACGACCAGAAAATGTTAAAATAATTGTTAATCTTTTTTCGAATGAAGCGAAGAAGCTATTTATGTTAAAATGATTTTTATTTTTATTTTCCAACGAATTTTCGTTTTATCAGCGCATAGTTATTTGTTTACGAAAAGTTAATTTGAATTCGAAAATGAGCTGTCAACACGATATTATTGTAGTGCACAACCGACGTTGACAAAATACTCGGTACTGATATTTATTGTACGATAACAACTGATATTCGGCGGCGGCGACGTATTACGGACGGACGTTAATGCTTTTTTGGGGGTGGGGGGAATCCAATATCGATATTTAACCGCTAAAAGGCCTCGGATTGAAGTGTCAAAGAAAAGTTAACACGTCGTCGCCACTGTTGCCGCGTACGACCGTGATTTCCGAGAAAACGACAAAATAATACAATTTATAAGATTCGCAAGTGGTCGAGAACGGTTGAAGGGGATCAAATCGAAGGATTTCTAACGCCGCCCCGCGAACGACTTGGTCGCGGACCCTTTTCCCGTCAAAAACCCGTTCCTTCTTTTGGGTCCTTTTCCGAGAGCAGAGTATTTTCACATAGGTTATTACCTATCAAAATCTTATCGATAATTACCGATTACCAAAACCGAAATGTCCCCACGTCGCACAGCGATTCAAGGGCCGTATTATGCAGCTCGGGAGGAGCGTAGCGACGAGTGTCAAAACATGCGCAGTGAATGTTAGAAAAATATCAAAAGTGAAAAATTGAAATGAACGTCGCGGCAACGTCGCTGTATGTTTCTCAATCGCGTTGTAAAAACGGTGTTTTGTGCTCAATAATGTCCGTTTTGTTTTGTTTTGTACGTTTTGGGCCAAAACGAAAAAACTGTTCCTTCCAGAACACACCTCCACAAAAATAGGTTTTCACTACTCTGGGACCCAATATAATATAATAAGTAATAAATGAATTGTAAATTTTACTTTCTCATTGTAAAAATATAAATCATGGACGTCAATAAACAGACACTAAACATACATAATCGAACAAAAGACATCGGATTCACTTGCCTTTATTTATAAAGAGAGCCATAAACCATAAAATGACAGACATAAACTATTAAATAAATAATATCAAATAAAGCATACAAATGAACATAATACAGGTATAATAATTATTATAGTCATTTACGAAAACACAATACGTAATTGCCTATAATATACGTGTATAGTATATTTTGAGTATAGTTACCAAAACTGTAATTTTTCTAAAAATTTTTCATTTCTTTAAGTCGTTATGTACTTAAAATTAATTATGTCAGTTTGAATTTGTTTGTTTTATTAAATATATACATTTTAATGTGTAGAAGATTTGGGTTGTCTTTTTTTGTGAATATAATATAAATAATGTAGTTAGTTATACGAATAAATTAAACAAATACACGTAAATTTTACGCATTGTTACCTATAGTGTGTCGTAAATTAACGTTACCGTTCAAGGATTAAGTTTTGAGTGGAGAAAAAAAAACCCTCAGTCGATATTCGAGCAGAGTTTTTCATAATATAATAATATATTGTTTTGTCGGTGCCCCGGACAATCGCGATTTTAATATCCGCTCAATTCGATCGAATATACGAATTGGAACGCCCAAAATAGTATCGCCGAAAAAGTGATCTGCTCGCGGGGGTGGGGGGATAACATTCAGCTCAGATTCACGGAAATTCTTAGAATATATATATATATATACGAGTATATGACGCTGAAGAATGTTTAATAAAATTAATAATGTGATAAAAAAATGGAATTTTTCTACGGCTATTACGTACCTATATCGAGTATAATATTTGACCCGTAGGCATTTTCATCCCCTCCTTCCGGGAAAAAAGTCACGAATACGCGACCGATCCCTTGCCGGCCGTCGTGGAGATTTCCGCCCCCCCCCACCGACTCCCGATCCGACGTAGCAATTCGTCCATGGGCGATTCATGCGGTTAAATATTTTCGTTGACCGTTCGACAGAATATTCGTGCGCGCGCGTAAAAAGCCAGTTCGCATTTGTAGACCTGTGACGGGAAGGGAGGGGAATGGGGTGGTAAGAAGGCAATATTCGGTATTCGTACGTGGGCAAGATGTTTGGATTTTCGCGTGGGTTTTACTGCGATCATTGCATTTCCAAGCTGAGCCTCTGGAAATCGTTCGAGTTTTACTATTATATTTGCCAACGTTACTATGTATATATACGTAAATATATTGGAATAGAAAAAAAAAACAAAATTGGAAGAAAAAAGAAAAAGAGAATAAAAACCAAACATATTTCGCACCATGGGTATTCTTCGATCCTCGGGTAGATATTGAACTCGGTGGGTGTACTGAATTTTTTAAAGAAACGGTAAATCATTCTTCAATAAGACGACTCTGGGCGAAGTTTCAACTAATATACAATTATAATAATAATTGTCGGTTAGATATTATGTTTAACGAAATATATCGACTATTAAATTTAATAGTTTTGGGCAATTAGTGTTTTTTTTTCTATATGTAAAATTTTTTATTCTGATGAGTTTAAGGCAATTAAACTAATTATCAAGCAAAATTATTTAAAGAAAACTTTTTCATATATTAGGCAATAGTATTATGAATATATTTTATGTGTACCGCAATGACAAAGTGCGGGTTAGAAAATTTGTTTACTCGTAATAAAAAAAAAGATTATTTATTTAATAAATGGTATTTAGTAGGCGCGACTTTTTTTTTTAATTATAAAAAGATTTTTTACTTTTTCGTTAATTTACGTGGTGGACAACCTTAGAGGTCCGGGGCATCAAAACTCAAAATACACCCCCGTAGATAGTAAACGGATAAAATAAAAATTATGAAAATACGCGAATCGCGCGTTTTAAACGAATAAACGAAACGTTCATGTTACGAAATCCGCAGTTTACTAGAGTGTAGTAGAGAATATGCGTGAGTCATCGTTCGTTTAAATGTCTATTCTTTCGAACACATAATATGCACACATACGCGTTCTGCCGACTGTCACAAAACACGAGGTATCCATCTAATTAATCTCGCCTATTGGCTTACACATCATTATATAGCTGATCACACGCGTTATTAGTATGCTCGGCTTGGTTTTTTTGTATTCTCTATTTTGTCTGTTGTTACAAAATATTATATACTACTCGTTATCCACGGAAGCGAGTGTTTTCGCACTATAACTTCTATATTAGTATATGTTATCGACATTTCCGTCGCATTATCTGCACTCTTTTAATGCACATTATAATTCCGGTCGCCGTCATAAAATATTATTAAAATTGGAATTTTGAAGTTCTGTTGAACTAATAGCCAATTTTAGAGTCCCACAAAAAAGAAAAAATATATACCGGGCGAAGGTATTGATTTCGTTTCATTAGATTGCTAAAATACCTAATAACAGTCAACATAATTATATAAATGAAAACAAATGATAAGTGGTAATTGGAATTTAATGGAAAATATTCAAAACTTTGTTATAGATACCTCGCGTGTGTTAATCTAGAAAGTATTTATTCCAAGTATTATTAATTAAATTTATAGCTAATAAAGCTTCGTTTTAGAAAAAACTGAAAAAAAAAAAAAATGCAAATTTCTACAAAATTCGAACTCTATAAACAATTTCACCGTTAACGAGTTGTTATTATACTTCAACCTTTTAGATTCTTTGTGGAGCGAAGATGATAGTGTTTTTTTTAAAATTATGTTTATTACTTACTACTACACTCGCATGTGTTGTCTGTCTTACCAATGTACAATATAGCGAATTTACTTTTAGCAAAACCAATTTTGTGTTGTTAGTTTTAATTTTATAGTAAAGTGATCTATTATCAAACACAAATATCCAATATATACAATATCAGAAATTATTCTGTCGTGAAATTGTTCAACATAGGTACCTCGTTTTATCGAAGAAAGTATATTTTATTGTTTCTTTTGAACTCAACACGCCCACCTAGAATATATCCCATCCGAGGAGCGAAGACTACCAACGGTGATCACGGGGCGAATTTATATGAATAGTATTTTTTTTTTTTTTCTATATCAAATAATCTTTTTAGTGTAGGTAAGTTTTTTTGATTTTGCATGGAAACAAATTAAATGTATTTCAACTGAATAATAATAACTACAATCATCCAATCGGTCCGAGTGTAAAAAAAAAAAAAAAATAAATATCTATTTGTACATAAAAAGGTACTTTACCCCTCCCCCTCCCCTCAAAACAATTTATATTGGCCCCCATGAGTATGCCCGGTCTTTTTTCGAATCATTGCTGTTGTTTTATTATATTATGGTCGTGCAAATACACTTTATGTCACTTCTAACGTATTGACAGTTAAATGTGTACTCTTTTTTCGTACCTGTTTCGAGGGTGTTAAAGTCGTCAATGATTTCATCGGGGCCCGCGCGGGGGAGACGTTTTGTCGATTCTAGTCTAACGGATAAAATAAAAATAAAACAACAGTGATTGTACACACGATGACATAAGTATAAATACCTGTACGTGGGCACCCGTTCGTTTGTGACATAATAACATGTGGTGGGCATTTCGAGAGGTAAACAAACAAACGTTTCGGACGACAAATCACGATTCGCCAACGATTGGGACGATTTGGAACGTTAAATGTAGATTAATAAGTGGCGTACTTACGGGCGGGGTCGTGGGAATTAGATCCTCCTCCTGCCACCATGGCATTTTTTTTTTTTCACTATTTTATGATAGTATGACAAATTTCATTAGATTTTAAAAAAAAAAAATGATAGATTGTAAAACAACTGCAAATTAATATCATCGATAATCGTAAATTTATTTTTTTTTTTGTTTTCTCCGGAAACATTTTTTCTTATCGGAAACGTACTTGGATCAGTAAGTTTACTCTGTGTTTCCAGAAGATAATCTTACCGGCATGGCATTTTAAACAGGTTATTTTTTTCTACTCTCAGTTAGTTTTGCCTCAAACAAAGAGAGTATGCCGCGAAAAATGGAAAAATATCTTGCTCCGAGTCCATAAGCTATTGAGTTTTCCTAATTTATAAAAAAAAAAAAGTAACCATATAATATTATGATGTATTTCTATTTTATATAATTATTTAATAATTTAATACTCAGATGGGATAAATTTAAAGAGAATATTGTTATAAAAATCCATTTTTTTTTTTTTTCAATTGGATAACTTCTTTTATTTGGCAATTTTCAAGCCATACGAGCAGTTTATTTCGTTGTAAAAATCCATAAAACTATTTTTTTTTTTTTGCTTTTTTCAGTAAGCATTTCGGACCCCCGAGAATATCTCAAGCCCGGGAGAATCAACTTCTTCAACTCCCCCCTCTCACACTCTCTCGTCGGGCTTGCTGATACACGTGCAGGTCACGTGGTACACGTTCTAATGATCCGCACTGTTGTCGTAAGCGTGGGGGGGATGAGGGGATGTGATGTTTCTTTACGCGAAACACTCGACTTCTCGATGAATCGTCGAGTTTTTAACTTTTTTCCACGTAAACGTTATTACGGATACGAGTGTATTACAATTATTATGATGTGTATTAATACTAAGAAATATGCAAAATGAAAAAAAAAAAATTAAATTACGAAAAACGTGAAAGAATTCGAGTGTTTTACTTTTAGAAAATAATAATATTAACAACAATAATAATAATAATTATAATACTCGTATTAATAATAATAAGTCGTAGTTATGATTTCAACAAAACGAATGAAAAAATACCCACCTGTTACGCGTACAGGTATCTCTCTATATATTATTATTATTATACATACACTTGTATGATGAAGTATACGTTTTCATTACACTTTTGTGTCCGATACTGAATATCGCTCATTATGTAATGAAAAAAAAAAAAAAAAAATGAATAAATAAATAAATAAAATAAAATAACGACAAAAAATGACAAAATACCAGTCGTCGCCGTTTTATTATTATTATTATTATTATTATAAGTCTGTGCGCTTTTTTTTTTTTTTTTTTTTTTGTAAACGTGCGGGAAAAAGATGAGTGCGGCGCAGCATTTCGGGTTCTGACGGCGGAGAACACAATGAAATAATAATAATTACGGATAGCGAAGAGGAAGAACGTTGTCGTCGTCGTCGTTCAGGCAAATGCAGTCATCAAACGCTCGCGCTCCGGTGCTCACGAGAAAAGCATTTATTTTATATTTTTTGTCATTGTCTAACGTTGTCGTCGTCGTCAGAGTTTCAAAAACACTCAAGCACGCCGTTTGCGATTAAAATTAAATTGCGAAACCGACGACAAGTTGATTTATAAGCGCTTGATTATCGTTTTTTAGGGGTTCAAATCCTTTTAAAATTTTAAAAAATTTTTGAAGAATACGAGAGTGAACGTTTTGCACTCCGAGTGAGTAGTGAGTAGTGATAGTATGATAACGATTCTATTTTTTTCCCTCCTCCTGCCGAAAACGTTTTTTTCCTAATCGAAATATATTAGTGCTGTAAAAAACAGTGGTGGCGCCAAGGGTGGGTACGAGCGGCCGTTCGTCCTCCCTGAAAATCCCAGGCTCGTCGTCCACTAGCTCATTCTGAAATTTTTTAATTTATTGATTTTTATCGAATTTATTATACTGTATTATTTAATTGAATTTTTTTATTCATTCGAAATTCAACCGATTTCGAAATCGTTTTATTCTCCCGGTTACTAATGAGTAAAATTATTCTAGAAAACGATTGTTTTTAAAATAATCAAAGAAAAATTGAGTGGTTTGAAATTTAGAATTCCGTGCTAAAAACTAAGCCATTGATCACATGTTATGTTGAAAAAAACAGCCAATAGACTTCACAATATCTACATTATATTATATTAATTCGCACGTTGTATATTGTGTCGATGACTATTGTTGTATGTAAATGAGGAATGGTTTCTGAAAATGTTTTTGTTACCTATTGGCTCTGACGAAAAAATGATTATGTGCCAATCGAAAAGGTGACACCCGCATCATAAGTATTTCGTTTTGACCCCGTAAAAGAGGCAATGGCCGAGTGGGAGGAAAACGAACGGTTTGACCGTACGTATTGACACACCCGTATTATCGACGGGGAATATCGTCGACATATTCTATCCGTAGAAAGCCCACATCGGCGTCAATATTTCACGAAATCGGACACGCGGACAAACAGTAATTTTCCCTTCTCGATTAATAAATAATGCATCGACCGAAGAAACAATAATAATAATAATAATAATAATGATTGCGCGAACCGTACACGGCAACTACAGCAATCGCATTTCAATGCGTGATGACGATATCGTTGGACACGTCCGGAAATCACCGAACGTTATAATTTAACTCCGCGAAATACAATTTATTTTAATAACGACATATAATATACGCACAGGCGTGACCTAGTCGAAGCGTCTGTGGTAGGGTGACCGTACGTCCTGTTTTATACAGGATTGTCCTTTAATTTCGACTCTGTGTCCTGTTGTCCTGACAAACTCCTCTCGGGATGCTTTTCGTCCCGTAATTTTAAATCTGTCCCGTATTAATCCCGTTTTTCGACTTGCTGTTGATTTAACATTTTTGAAATGTAATTATTGAATAAAATAATGTAAGAATCTAGATGGAATCTTGTGGATACCATTAAATCAGTTATAATCGTAAAATGAATTAACAAATTTTTTTTAGAAAGTATCAATTTAGTTTAATTATGTTATTTTATGTTTTCCAAAATAATATTTTTATGTGATTAAATTTAATCTATAATAGGTTCAAAAACATGAAAAAAAAATTATTTATATATATATATATATATATATATATATATTATGTAATAAATACTTATTTATTTAAAAATATTATGAAAAATATTTTTGTCCTGTACTTTATTTTGAAAAATAACCTCTTTAAAGTACCTTCAGAGAGCAATTTTGGTTTCAAAGAGTTACTGGTCAAAACTTTTGGAGAAGTATTTCTATACGAATACTTTTACGCATAAAATAAATAAAATATAAATAAACATAATATTGTAAAACCACTAACTTCTTCGCTATGCTCAAAATTTAAAATCAAATGGTGAGTATTTTCTAGGTTTTGCCTGCAGGACCTCGGAAAACCTAAACTGATATTTTGCTGGCCAAAAATGCTGATCCGGCATCGAAATCATAAATTTTAGATGCTTAACGAAGTGAAGAAGCTAGTGTTTTTTTTCTGTGTACAACTTTTCGTATGGAAATACTTGTCCAAAAGTTTCGATCAGTAACTTTTTGAAACCGGATTTGACGAAAACGAGTCGGAAACCATCATTTTTTGATCCGAACTATATGAAAATTTAAACGTAGATAGAAAATCATATAAGAAAGATTTTGGCGCAAGAAAATGTTGAAAATGTGAAAAAAAAATTTTGGACATTTTTCTAACATTTTTTTTTGTTCTCATTTATTTTTTATATTATTAACTTATCCTCGTTCGGAATCGTTTTATCGAAGAAATGATTTATCGTTTGTTTAAAATTCAATTCACCCGTCAAGAGAATCCCACCCGTCGTGCGAAGAACACCGCGACGAGCGAAGTACACACTTTTTTTTTCTTTTTTTTCATCCGAATAAAAATATTATTTATGTCATTCCGGTGAAAATATCTCGCCGTTCACCACGCGCATTCATTCCGTCGCGTCTATTAATCATTATTTCCATACGAACGAGGCGTGCAAAGCGGTGTGTGCCTTTAGACGACATAAATCTGGCACTACCCCTACGGACAATTCGACCTCCGAATCGCGAGTACAAACGGCATTGCGGTGTTGTAAATTATACGAATTTATGTTATTATTATTGTTATTTGTGGCACATAATATTATAATATTATTATTATAATAGACAACCGAACGTTCGGCACAAATGTGCGATTGGAAATCGTTGACATTTCACGCATTCGCGTCAATAACAATTAGCGGCGGCGACGTAATATTACTGTAATGATAATAATAATAATAATAATAATAACGATAATACATAGTGGTTGAATTTGCCAACTGATTTTCCCGAATCGCAAATTTTTCAAGGTCGGTCGACAATGAAATTTTATTGCGTATTGCGTTTATGCGCTAACGGATACGATAACTTCGTAACTTCGCCGCCGGAATATCGGTTAGATGAAAAAGCCAATGAAAAAAACAAAATATAAAAACTCCAACACGAATATTATGTATTCTTTTTACTGGCTTCAATATTTTGGGTGTAGTCCACCAATTAAATGCAATTTTATACTTTAAATAAGTGCAGACTTCAAAAATTCTAATTTTCTCTTCTTCTAAATTGACTTTCTAGAACAAGGGAGAGATGCCACAAAATTACAAGGAAGGCGTGAAAATATTCACATGAAATCACATTTCATCATGAAACACGAAAATGTTGTTTATATTTTGTTTTTATTATTTTTTAAGTAGATATGAGATTATCGGTCATTATTGTGTAATAACTAGGGCCCGGATTTAAATGCACTAAAAATCATCGAAAAATGCTCTAAAAAACAGCCAAAAATGTCCTTAAAAAAATGCAATTAACCGTAAAAATGCCCTTAAAAAATGCATTTTACTATGAAAATACTCTTAAAAAAAGTCCTTTGTGTTTTTATATTTTAATTTGTTTTCTTATTTGCCATCTGCCAAGTCTAGGCATCCATAAGTAAAGATAAAGTATAGACGTTATCGCAATTATAGAAAGATTGTAAAAAACATGTATGATATTTTGAATCAGTTAAATTTAAATTATTGATTTACATTATGTACAGATACTATAAATTATAAAAATTGTAAGCATATTGTTGAAATATGCCTTTTAATGAATAAAATAATCGAAAAATGCTAAAATATGCTCTATAAATAATTTTGTTTTGGCAAAACAAAATTTTGTGACCCTTCTCCGCCAGAAAATTCATACACGCGTTTTTTAAAACTGATTTACTAGTTTTATTTTTACAGCGTGTGCATTAAATATCAATAGAATTTTTTTAGTAAATACTTTCAATAAAATAACATTCTGATAAAAATAATTTTTAATTAGCTTAAATAAAATTAATTCTCTATTTCACAATATTTTGCGCCCTAATCTTATCTGCACCCTTGGTGATCGCCCATGTCACCAACCTTTAGCCACAGCACTGAAGGGAGGCCTTAAATAAAAAAAGAGCTCTGAAAAAACTACACTAGGGGATATCTCACTACCACTACCCCCCTCCCCTTGTATATAACGTTTCTGGTTGGTTGAAGTATACTGCAGTGAGTATTATTATAGTATCTAGTCGATGAAAATTAATTATTATTATTTTTTTCTCATTTTTCGTGAAATAAAATACTCGTATTTGAATGCAAACTCACTGCTACGAGTAATTTTCGAGGCAAATAACATAAGTATATAATATGGCCGTGTACAATAATATGTAAATGAACGATTACTGTACGAGCGTTCTCTTGCACATTTTGCAGGTGGTGTTATTATTACAATAATCGTCGTGCATTTGACGATGACAGTTTTTTTTTTTTTTTTTTTTCATAATATACATAATAATACATAGTGGAGATCAATAAGTAATATTGTAATTTGTCATCACTCGTCCGTAATACAAGTGCAAAAATGGTTGTTTTAAATTTTCAGTACATTAGGTATACCGAGAATTTACTGCAATTTTTGGAATAAAACTCACGAAAATCAAATACGTGTTGTAACTGCAGGGACTGAAACCTACTTTTTCAACACCAGTTTTCAAATGGTTCAAAATTTTGGACCTATATATTACCTATAATATTCGGCAAAAAAAGTTTTAAAATATTTTTTTAAACAAATTTTATAAACAACTCCCTTTAGCCATATCCGATATATTTTGTATAAACTAATTAAATTAACCCTAACCGAACCCATAAATTAGAATAGCCGGTTAAATAAACTCTATTCACAAACTCTCTCTCTCTCTCTCTCTCTCTCTCTGTCTCTCTACCTTTCTCTCTATGTGTTCTTCGAACGCATTCGAATACACACCGCCACAACCGTGTAGATCCAAGAAGCAATTTAATGTAAATTGTATTTTTTGAAAATTGCAATTTTTTTTTGTTATAAAATAATTGTCATACATATTATAGTAGTGTTTTTCGTACTATACTGTACGGGGATAAATGGGCCACATGTGCGGTGTGTGTTTACTGTATTGTTTTAATTATTATTAATTGTATCAATTTGCGAGGCTCAAATGGTAGGTATAAAAACCATACTCCGTTGTAATTCAAAACCAATATCGATTTGAAATATTGATTTTGGATAAGTTCTACATTATTCTACGATACGTAAAATGCTGTCCCGCAGGCTCGCCGTTGTGTTGCTGATCGTATCAGTCGGTGTGAGTATTGATTTTTTAATTACGTTATCTCTCCTTAATTCACACCCCGCGTCCAGTCGTTAACCAATTATTAGTGTTGGATGTTTATGACTTTTCATATATATATATATAATTATTGGTCGTGCGCATTACAGACCAAATTACAAAATTCGTTTTGTTTGATGCAGAAGCAGTTTGTACGAATTTTATTTCGCATATTTAGCGATTTTTATGAATAAATGCAAATTTTGAAAAAAAAAATTAACAAATATATTTAAATAAGATCAGAAAACATATTTTTAGAAATACTTTATTGAAATTCCGTGCCTCAATAACTAATAAATTGACGAGGGAAGGGAAAAACAATGCCGGTCTTAAATCTGTTATTTTCGAAATACATTCTGAAGACAAAATTTTCATAACTATTTAGAAATCAGCATTATTTATATAGAAGCTAATTTTTGTTTTACTGACAGAAATTATAAAATGTATGTTATAAACAATAATCAGGATATGAAAATAATATAGAGATTCGCTGAAATTCTCGATGATGAAATAAACTTCAAAAGACAGTTTACCCAGCTAAATACAGATGATAGTGTACTATTAAAATATTCGCGGGGAAGTCAAATAAAGTGTAATTTTTGCTTTTTACTATTTGCAAAACTTAAAATAACTTTTACCGTTTGAAGTCAATTAAGAGAGTGTATAAAAATAATCACTAAAAATTTAATTCTAATTATTCTAATTCCCATTAAAATTATTTTATTAAATAAAATAAAATATATATATATGTATATAGCCTATATCTATATTATATTAATTTACAGTTTAATAAATACCTATTCATTACAATTGTTTTTAAATGCCATATTTTGTTTTGCATATTTCGATGTTTTGAGTAAAAAATATTATATATAAATTAAGGGTACATTTTTCATTAATAATTAAATTTTTAAATACCGTATTTTTACCTTTTTAATGACACATTTTGATATTTTTTTAGGAATATTTCTATACATTTTGTAATGTTTTTTAGATCATAAACATTCTAACCCTGTCCTATATAATATAATACATCAGTTCAAGTAAATTTATGTAAAAACATGAGTATGACATTTTTTTTCCGCCTATTTTTAACGCCATATTTTGCACGAAACGTATTAAAATGTATATTTGCGACGAATTAGTTGATATTTTGTGATTTTACAAAATAATTTGTAATCTAATCAAATAAACATGGAACAAAAACAATTACCAAACATTTTTTGTTGGAAAAAAAAACAAATGTATAATATTACTATACAACTGAATTTAAATTACTCTGTAAGTTATTATATAAATTGCTTAGATAAAAATACCCGTCGATAATGGTGACTTGGTAAACAACGGATAAACTTTTTAGTGGATTTTGAAAATTCGTCTCTGTTTGATATTACGTCATTGTGATATCAAAACCAAAACACACTACAGGTTCTCGCAATATTATTAGAGCGAAAAATAAATACCACTTGGAAAAATCAATTCGAAAAACATTGTTTTTAAAACTTCAATTTTATTGTTATTAAATAATTACCCAAATTCGTGTTTTTCATATTATGTCTGACGTGCTGATACGGAAAAGCGAGTCACACGTGCAACGCATTTACTATATTGTGCGTTGATAATAATTATTATTGTCTGTTCGCGAGTACGTCATGTAATATTATTCTAAAAGCCACACTCGGTCGCGGCGGTTCGAAAATTATTGCTGAGCAATATCATTTTGGGAAAAAGAATTTTTTCTCGAAACGTTCTACACGAAAATTCTACGACGAAATGCCGTCGAGGCGCGCAATTCACGATCACTGATCGTAGCTGCGGCGGTTTTCGTCGATGTAAATAATATTTCAATAACAAACGATTGTCAATAAAACGGCTCGCGCATGTGTAAAACAGCCCACGTTATAATACATCCGGATAATACGCATGCAATACAAAATATGAGAACGACATATTTTGTCGGCTTAGTGCTATACTATGTCATGTTTTTTTTTTTTTTAGATTCTGAACGAAGTGAAGAAGCTATAGTGTTTTTTTTCTGTGTACAACTTTTCGTTATGGAAATACTTGTCCAAAAGTTTCGATCGGTAACTTTCTGAAACCGGATTTGCCTCTAGATTGTACTTTAGAGAGGTCATTTTTTGAATTTTTCAATTCTTCATTTTTTTTTTTTTTTTTTTTTTAAAAAAAATACCAAA